>JAGPOY010005045.1:5000-7500 GCA_018983105.1 Silene uniflora | reverse complement strand
CTTATTAATAATTTTATTATACCCACTTGTTGATATTATGGAGGATCAAAATACGGTTTTTTTTCATTTACGAAAAATAGTTATAATCGGAAAACGAGGCGATATGGATTGTGTTGATTCAAAAATTAGAATGTTTTAATCAAGGGTTCATACTGTAAGACTTGTCTGATTTTATCAATTATTTAGTATTAGAATATTAGAATCATTTTTATCGAAAAAATCATTCATTTTTCTAGGACAAGATGAAAGATCTCATCGAAAACTTACAGCAGCTTGCCAAACAAAGGCTAAGAGAAAAAAGAATAGAGGTATGACTGGCATAAAATCTACGATTGGACTCAAAAAAGCATAGGCCTCAGGTAATTTGGCGAAGAAAAAACTACTCGAATAAAGGGCAGAATTAAGACAGATCAAACTAAAGATATTAAGCATAACAGACACTTTTTTTTTATTGCATTTTGATTGAGTTATTCATGGAAAAAAATGAAGAAAACAATCCTTCTTTTTTTTTTGAACTTACTCACTCAATCAAAAAACCTTCTACTCTCGATTGAGAATAGAAGAAATTCTACTTTCATACAATATCTTAATGGAATTCTATGGAATGATCAATAAATTCATTAAATTCATTTGAATTCTATACTTATACGTGTCAAAATCCTAACAACAGAATCGAATTGATTTTTTAGCCAGTTGGGCTGGAATTGACGAACAATCAATAACAATATTAGTGTTTATTAGTGTAGAATCGAAATCGAAGTGGGGCGTGGCCAAGTGGTAAGGCATCGGGTTTTGGTCCCGCTATTCGGAGGTTCGAATCCTTCCGTCCCAGAGCATATGTAATTTAAAATTGTATTTTTCTGTTTCTAAAGTTGAATATTGGATAGAATTTGATTCTTTCTGCTAATGATTTTAACCAAAAGGAATCTTCTCTTTTTTTTTCACATTTCCTCAAATAAAGGAGGATACGTGTTCAAATGACACGCGGATACAAGTAAATCTGTTGGAGATTTAGGCAAGATGGGGTTATAGATTTCACTTTTTTTGGAATTCAAAAAAAGTGTTCCGTTAATCATATATACATCCCCTATATATTCATCTATAATATAGAATAATATAGAAAGAAGTTCGTTTTTTTTTATTCATCCCGGAAAAGAAATTGGATTTTTCCAATCTATTATTAAATTTCGATTTTTTTATTGATTCTTCATTTATTATTATTCAATTAATGGTTGAGCTCAAAAAGAAACATGGATTTAAATTTCTTAGGGATGTCACCTTATATTGTAAATTGTAAAAAAATTAACATTACATTACTAATAATAACTTAAGAGATATTCCATTTCCATGTATTGATTGTCCTGATTGAACCAATGACTATTCATGATTCCATAATTGAATCAACCCCATACTGGTTCCAAATTTGAGGAATGTTATGGTAAAACTTCGTTTGAAACGATGTGGTAGAAAGCAACGTGCGACTTGAAGGACATGATCCGTTGTGGATTCTGATATCCATCATTCTCTAATAAAGGATGCTCTTGACTCGACATCCTTTGTTCTGTTCCACTCGAACCCGCATTTCGTTTGGTTTGGAGAGGTGTAATGGAAATAGTACATGATGGAGCTCGAGTAGTAAAGTATTGAGCTATTTCTCAAGGGAGAAGGGTCTAGGGTTAGTGTCAATTAATAAGTTGGAACAACTTCGTAAGTATATCTTTGATAGAGAAATCGAAAGGATCAAAATAAAACAAGTTTCAAATCCCAAAGGAAAATCATTTGTTGGAATTGATAAAACCTTTTCGATAAAATGAAAATTATATATATCGTCGGGAATCCGACGTTCGTATGATTCTATTCTTTGATAAAAAGAAATAACAAAAAAGGCATGTTGCTGCCATTTTTGAAAGGATTAAAAATCAACGAAGTAATGTCTAAACCCAATGATTCAAAAAAAAAAGATAAAGATTTCCGGAACAAGGAAATACCCTTTTAATTGTTAATTGTCGCAACAATTGGATTTGGATCAGAATACCGAATTCAAATCGATTCTAAATGAGACAAAAGGGTATTTGAGACCGCTCAATAAATGAAATGCCAAAGGATTTTCTTTTGAGCTATTTGAGAGTTATTCAACTTGAGTTATGAGTATACAAATGATTTTTTTTTAGGAAATAAAGAAATGAAAAGAACTTAATTCTTAGTCTACCTCATTTTTAGATTTTATGGACTTATTTGATTGGTCAGTATAATTTAGATATACCTAACTTTGAATCATTTTTCTCGAGCCGTACGAGGATAAAACCTCCTATACGTTTCCAGGGGGGGTATTGTTGATCGAATCTATCCCAATGAGCCGTCTATCGAATCGTTGCAATTGATGTTCGGTCCCGAAGAGAGGGAAGAGATTTGCAGAAAGTGGGTTTTTATGATCCGATAAAAAATCAAACTTATTTAAATGTTCCTGCCATTTTAGATTTTATTGAAAAAGGTGCTCAAC
>JAGPOY010005044.1:0-11348 GCA_018983105.1 Silene uniflora | reverse complement strand
GAAATGTAATCATAGACAAGCAGAAGCTCTCGGCTATGCCTAGATGTGCACCCGTAAAGTGTGACAAGATTTGGGTGGCGCAGTCTGGTAAGAATCTCAATTTCATTCATGAATTGTCCAACTTGCTTGTAGTTCTTCTCATATAAACGCTTCACGGCTACCTCTCTTCCGTCTTTTAGCTTACCTAAATATAAGAAAGCAATAAATCAATCCTCTTGGCCTAAATCCTGATGATTATTTATCTGCCTGTTAACAGTTATTCACAGTTCTTTTAAAGCGAATGACGCTGACTGTTAACAATTATTCACAGTTCTTTTACCATAATAGACGATGCCAAAGCCTCCATCTCCTAGTTCCCGGGTGTCATCAAAATTGTTGGTGGCTTCTTGAAGCTCAGTGTAAGAAAAGACAGGTATGCCATGCAATGAGTTGCCAGTTTCGAAGTCTGGTGTCGTAGGATCAAAGGAAATTGCCCTTGACAGCAAAATTGGTGAACCGAACTTGAGTTTCTTGTAATACCAGAGACTGATACTGAGTGCTGCCAGGATAAATAAACCTACTGGAATGACTGGAAAAGGGAAACCTTAAAGTTACTCTGCAGTATTTTGCAAATATTAAGTAAACTACTGTCGAAAAAACAATAACATTGATTTCATGAGCATAATTGATTAGCTCGTACCTATTGCAAGAACGAGCTTCCATTTCCCTATAGATTGACATTGAAAGAGTTAGAATCGAGAATATAAAACATCCACCAGAGGCTCCGACTCCAAACAGCGCAAGGAACAGACTACAGATGTAATAATCGAGAACACAACCATCCACGAGTGGCTTCGACTTCAAACAGCTCTAGCGACAAACTATGAATTTAATAGGTATTACTGAACAACGCTAATATCTTGATTAAAATATTTAAGATCGACAACTACTAACTATTAGAGATATATTAGAATAAGATATTGATTAGGAGAATATTATGAGAATATCATAATATTCTATAAGATATTTAGAAAGATTATTAGAGTGGTCTCCAAGACACTCTACTATATATTGTATCCTGTCTCATTAATATTAATCACATCATTATATCGTATTATACTATCTTACATGGTATCAGCCTAAAATCGATCCTCAAAACAACTCTTCCGCTCTGACAATGTCCTCCGCCCGGATCAGCCCGCAAGCGAGCCTTAGGTCTAAAAAGAGGGGCAGTGCCCCGCTTCCGATTCACGGAGTAATTAAAATAACGTTAAAAGTAAACCAAATGCGAAAAAGGACGGCCTCACTCGTAACAATAAGATCTGCCATTGCATCAAAAACTTTCCAACCATTGCAGGGATAGGGTCTCGGACAAGATTCCACATACATTCTAAATGCGAAAAAGGTGGAAGCATAAGCATACCTTGTTTGCAGAGGCACACAAAATTTGAAGGCGAAGATGAGCCACATATACAACCTGACTTATAACACTTGACACAATCTAAGAAATACCCATAATTCACTTCAAACCCCACTTCTAAAATTTGAGAAACCGTTTTATTACCCTTGTTATAAAGATCCAATTCTTGTCTAAAGACGGGAGTCTCAGCAGAGTTGCAAGATGCGTATTGGCCTACGGCTGAATCATTGTTCCGATAATAAACTTGAAATTTGGAAGAATTCTCATAGCATGAAACATTGCCATCTCTATGATTTAGAGCTATCCCTTTGTTGCACTTGTAAAGTAAGTTAATCATCTCAACCCTTCTACTGAACTGAAGTATGTCACCAAAATCTCTTCCGTAAGAACCACAAGTATTTTCCGGAGCCCCACGGAGTTCAAGGGTTATGTTATTACCAGAGAAAGTCATGTTCAGAACATTATAAGATTCCAAGTGTTTTGGTCCAATTTTCAGAAACGGGTAACGACCTGTTGGTTGATCAATACACTTAAGCTGCAACGCCGGGTGGCCACAGTATTGAGGCCTGCCATCTCCCCAAAATGGGAACCCAACATTTTTGAGTTTCCCACATGAAAACATTACAGAAGAGCATGTCTTATAAGAATCATCTAAACCATCAGATGAAGGCAATCTAACAAAATAGACAAAAATGGCAAAAGCGAGCAAGTGCAGGGAGGATACCGGGGTAAACATTCAGGAAACTTTACATAAAAATAAAAGCAGGAATTTTCTTGCTGTACAGAATTTCAGATTACCAAGATTTTGCATCTGTAATTATCAAACATGCAGCTCTCAGATTTCGGATGCTCCATTGACTCTACCATTTATGGTTTATACCATTGGTTTAGTCTGGATTCGAGAAAGGTAGGACGACAAACGGGACAAAGCATTCCCTGGTCAGAACTGACTGGCAAAAGATTCAACTGTTGAACTTAAATGTTTCAGTCACCTTCCCTAGCGAAATAGTTGAAAAATATGCAGTTTTATTTTGTCTTCTAAGAAAAGTAGCTTTACTTCTCGAATTCAGACTATAATTTAGTCATATTTGCTGATTTTTTTGCCTTGAAACTGAGTGCAGGTAGTTGCAGAATACTTTTCTTTGAAATTTCCTCATCATGGACCTACAAAGAAGCTATGTGACATATTTTGTGTATTAAAAACAACATATTGATTGGTTTGCTTACTATTATTTAATAGTAAATGCATAATTTATTAATATTCTCGCGATGATGATTACCGATTAAATAAAAATGAAAGTATGTATGACTACTGACCAGAAGAAATCATATTCAAAGTACAGCTATTATTTTATCATGCCTCACTCTTCTACCCTGCTTCAACCAAACTTTTGACAAATATTAAAGAAGGGTGGGACTGAATCGACGGGTGAGAATGTGAGATCCCGTCTTTCACGAGGCTCGCTCAGGAGTATGTTTTACGCGCGCGCATAGAGCATAAGTATCTAATAGAAAGCCCATGTAAAGAGATAGTTCAAAGACCAAACAGTTTTCAACAAAGCCAGCATTTTCCTATTATTTGGTATTTGGTAAAGAGTACAAGCATGAGGTACATTAGTACATACGTACTCAAAGATCAATAATTTACATACAGACTAGACTGATGCATTCACTGAAAAGGCGCATCGTGCAAGTAAATTCAAGCAGGAAAGAGCAAAACTTGCTAGAAAGAAAATATCATTATACATTTTTTTAGTTTGGAATATCTGATTTAGTCTAGATTTAAGTAGGGTAGGATGATCGGCAGCAAAACTCTACTTACGGGTTAAAACAAAGACTGTTGCGTTCCCAAAGTATCGAATTGAATACCTCTAGTTAAGCTAGATTGCCACAAGAATAAGATGAATGTCTTGTGTCAGATCATCACCGGGTTTGTGTGATAGTTCCTGAGGTATTGAAGGCCAATCTCGGAGGTGAAGATAAATTCGGCCTGGGCGGCATTTGTATCGAATCAGGACACCCTTGGAGCATGTCTACCACCATACTCATTGTTGGCCGATTTGAAGGATAAGTCTGTATACACCATAAGCTTACTAAAATCATCTTCCTCTGCAATGCTTTTTCAAGGTCATTTGTAATTCCTTGAAATGAAGCTTCTTCCTGCAGTTCAAGTCTGTCGTATATCCACTTTGGAAAATACAGGTCACTGCTTTTTTGCTGATCTGCAGATAAATTGTTTCTACCACATGCCATATCTAAAACCATCATCCCGAAGCTATAAACATCTGATTTGTGGGAAACTCCTCCAAATGTTCTGCAGAATACTTCTGGAGCTATGTACCCAATAGTCCCTCTTGCTTCCATCATTGATATGGTACTTTCTTTTAATGGACATAATCTAGCAAGGCCAAAGTCTGAAATCTTTGGAGTAAAATCTTGATCAAGTAGAATATTGTGAGGCTTAATGTCGAAATGCAAAATCCGAGCATTACAACCCCGGTGCAAGTAGTCTAGTCCTTTTGCGATCCCTATGGCAATCTTAAGAAGTGTTTCCCATGGTAAGGATTGATTACTGGGACCAGCACCATGATATGTGAATTTTTCAAGGGATCCATTCGGCAAATACTCATATATCAAGGCTCTTTTATTACCCTCGAAGCAAAAACCTAAAAGAGTGACAATATTGACATGGTTAGTTCGACTAATGCTAGCTACCTCGTTGATAAAATCTTCACCGTCTCCCTTTGATTGTTTCAAGACCTTCACCGCCACAAGGCGACCACTGCTTAACTTGCCTTTGTGAACAGTAGCATAGCCACCTTCACCAAGTTTCTCTTTGAAACCATTGGTGATTTTCTTTAAACTCTTGTATGTGTGCCTTGTTAAAGCAAATGAACCATACGTTTGCAAGAAGGCATCAATATTGCGGCACGTTCTTGCTTCTGACCTCCAGAAAGTAGCAAATGTTTTATTTAATTTCTTATTTCTGAGATACCAGGCAATGAGAATAAAAATCCCTATCCCCAATGCTAAAGAAGCTGTGGAAAACATATTTCCATTACAATCGTCAGTAAATTTATTATGAAAAATAGAACTAGAGGAGGAATGTAATTTGATTGTAGCACTAGATTACCTGATCCAGCAATGATGAGGCTGCTTAATTTATTTACTGCAATAGAATAACCATCTGTCTTGAAATGATCCGATAAAAAATGACACAGAATGACTATTTTGAACTTACAGTTGAGTTTATATATATAACAAATAAAAATGAAAATAAACTACGGAGTATAATAAACATGACCAAAAGCCGACTCAGACATGAATGACTTGACTTGTACGAATAAACCTAAATGATCTGAAATAACCCGATATTGAAACACCAGAACACAAATGCCTTGTTCCCTACCCTGAATGACCCGTAATTGATCAGAATGACCCGTATGAGTGGTAGTTTAGTAACAGTACATCTGTACATACAACAAATGCTTACCTTGTTTGCAGAGGCACTCAAGATTTGAAGGCGGAGATGAGCCACACATACAACCAGACTTATAGCACTTGACACATTCTAAGGAATACTGATAGTTCACCTCAAACCCTTCATCTAAGATCTGACCGACAGTTTTATTACCATTGTTGTAAAGATCCAACTCTTTTCTAAAGACTGGAGTGTCAGCAGAGTTGCAAGATGCATATTGGCCTTGCGCTGAATTATTGTTCCGATAATAAACTTGAAATTTGGAAGATTTCTCGTAGCATGTAAAATTGCCATCACTATGGATTGGAACTATCCCTTTGTTGCACTTGTAAAGTAAGTTAATCTTCTCAACACTTTCGCTGAACTGAAGTAGTCCACCAAAATCTCTTCCGTAATTTCCACAAGAATTTAGCGGTGCCCCTCGGAGTTCAAGGGTTACGCTATAACCAGAGAAAGCGATGCTGAGAACATTATAAGCTTGCAAGTGTTTTGGGCCAATTTGCAGATATGGGGAACGCCCTTTTGGAGCATCAATACACAGAAGCTGCAATGCCGGGTGGCCACAGTATTGAGGCCTGCCATCTCCCCAAAATGGGTATCCCACGTTTTTGAGCTCCCCACAGGTAAATAATACAGAAGAGCATGTCCTATATCTGTCATCAACACCGTCAGATGAAGACAATCCAACAACAACAATAGCTATGGACAGAAAGAGGGCGTGCAGGAAAGATGATGGGGAAATCATTTACCGCGATCTCACATAAGGTTATCTCAAGATGTGAAAATTTCAGATGTTTGTCATTAGCATAATTCAAGTTTCTACATTCAACACTATTAATGACATAATCGGAAAGACACAACGATGTTGACTAGAGATAATTAAGATTAATTAAGTTTGCAAGATCATATACGTGTGGAAATTAGCGAGGCCTATCATTATCCTATAGTTCTACAACTATAATCTATTACTGCGTCTTTGAACGAATAAATCAACAGTCAAGCTTACATGTTTCTCATTCACCTTCCTTGAATATAAACAATTTGTAAATATGTTCCATCTCCATCAGTAGAACTGTATCAGTTATCCGTTCAATTCAATATACAGCTTGTGATCAAAATGATGAACATGCCCATTTTAGTGAATCGACTTGAGGCAACCTTAAAGTTCCAAAAGTACTGTACTATTGTTTCATTACGAATTAAAGAAGGGTGGCCGGATGGGACTAGCACGATGGGTGAAAATGTGAGATCCCGTCTTTCACGAGGCTCACTCAGGAGTAAGTATGTACAGGCGTTTACGCGCGCACATATAGCACAAGTGTCTAATAGAAAGCCAATGTAAATAGATAGTTCAAAGACCAAACAGTTTTCAACAAAGCCAGCATTTTGCTATTATTTGGTAACATTACAAGCATGAGGTACATATATTACTCAGAGATGAATAATTTACTTACAGGCTATGCTGATGCCTTCACTGAATAGGCAAACACGAAAGAGGAAACTGATCAGACAGACAATATCATAATATTTTATTATTATTAGTTTAGCTTGCAATATCCTATTTAGTCTAGATTCGAGTTGGGTAGGATCGGCAGCAAAACTCTACTCATGAGTTTTAACGTTGTTGCGTTCCTACAGTATCGAACTCTTGACCTCCAGTTAAGCTAGATTGCCACAAGAAAAAGATGAATTCTTTTGTCATACCGTCACTGAGTTTGTGTGAGAGTTCCTGAGGTATCAAAGGCCAAACTCGACGGTGAAGATAAATACGGCCTGGGTGGCATTTTTATTGAATCAAGACACCCTTGTAGCATATGCACCACCATATTCATTGATGGCCGGCCTGAAGGATAAGTCCGTATACACCACAAGCTAACCAAAATCATCTTCCTCTGCAATGCTTTTTCTTCGTCATTTGTAGTTCCTTGAAATGAAGCTTCCTCTTCCAATTCAAGTCTATCGTATATCCAATCCGGAAAATCCTGGTCACTGCCTTTTTGCTTATCTGCAGATAAATCGTTTCTACCACATACCATATCTAAAACCATCATCCCGAAACTATAAACATCCGATTTGTGGGAAACTCCTCCAAAAGTTCTGCAGAATACTTCTGGAGCTACGTAACCAATAGTCCCTCTTGCTTCAATCATTGATATGGTATTTTCTTTTAGGGGACATAATCTAGCAAGCCCAAAATCTGAAATCTTTGGGGTAAAATCTTCATCAAGTAAAATATTGTGAGGCTTGATGTCGAAATGCAAAATCCGAGCATTACAACCCTGGTGTAAGTAGTCTAGTCCTTTTGCGATCCCTGTAGCGATATTAAGAAGTGTTTCCCAAGGTAATGATTTATCACCATGACATGTAAACTTTTCAAGAGATCCATTCGGCAAATACTCATATATCAAGGCTCTTTTGTTTCCCTCAAAGCAAAAACCTAAAAGAGTGACGATATTGACATGGTTAGTTCGACTGATGCTAGCTACCTCGTTTAGGAAGTCTTCCCCGGTTGCCTTTGATTGTTTCAACACCTTCACCGCCACATGACATCCATTGTTTAACTCGCCTTTGTAAACAACAGCATAGCCACCTTCTCCAAGTTTCTCTTTGAAATCATTTGTGATTTTCTTTAAATTCTTGTATGTGTACGTTGTTAAAGAAAACGAACCATAAATTTGTAAGAATGCATCAACATTTGGGCATGTTGTAGCTTCTGACTTCCAGAACGTAGTGAATTTCCGACTTGATCTCTCTTTCATTAGTAACCAGGCAATAATAATGAGCGTCCCTATCCCCATCGCGAATAATGCTGCAGAAATCGAATTTAGATTAAAAATGTTAGGTTTATTTATCACTAGTATTAAAAAAAGAACTAGAGTCTAGAGGAGGTATGTAAGTTAATTGTAGCATAAGATTTACCTGATCCAACAATGATGAGTCACCTTGATTTGTTTACTGTGGTAGAATTAGTAACACGAAATTAGAGGCATATATAAACGAGCTGAACTTCACAGGTCGATGTCTTTGATACAGAACTTCTGCTTTTAACACGTTTATAACAGATGTATCACGAAATAACCGTCATGAAAGAGCGAGTACTAAATGTGACGAAACTGACCGGATTGGAACATTATGAATATAATTACCACAATATGACCGAAAGCCAAAATTGACCAATTCTAATCAAATTGCTAGACCTGAATGACTATTTGAAATTACAGTTGACTTTATGTACAAAACAAATATAAAAAAAAAAAACTGTGATGAGCATGACCAGAAGGTGACTCAGACATGAATAAAATTGACCTGTACAAACAAACCTGAAATGACCGGAAATAACCCGATACTGAAACATCAGAACACTAAGGCCTTTGTTTCCTGTCCTGAATGACCCAGACCCATTTGAGTGGTAGTTTGGTGACAGTACATATGTACATACCACAAATGCTTGCCCTTTTCGCAGAGGCACGCAAAAACTGAAGATGAAGATGATCCACAAATGCAACCCGATTTAACACTCGATACAAATCCACAATCTAAGTAATACTCATAATTCACCCCAAAACCCTTTTGTAAGATGAGTTGCAACTTGCAAGATGCATATTGAAATTTGGAAGAATTCTCATACCATGAAACCGAGCTATCTCTATGATCTGGAACTATCCCTTTGTTGCACTGATAAAGTAAGTCAGTCTTCTCAACACTTTTGCTGAACTGAACTATCCCACCAAAATCTCTTTCATAAGAACCACAAGAGTTTTCCGGAGCCCCACGGAGTTCAAGGGTTACTCTATAACCAGAGAAAGCAACTCAGAGAACAGTATAATTCTCCAAGTGTTTTGGGCCAGTTTCCAGAAATGGGTAACGACCTTTTGGATCATCCTTACACAGAAGCTGCAAATGCCAGGTGCCCATAGTATTGAGGCCTGCCATCTCCCCAAAACGGGTATCCGACATTTTTGAGTTCCCCACATGTAAATAATGCAGAAGAGTATGTCATATACCAATCATCAACACCACCAGATGAAGACAATCCGACAATGACAATAGTTATGGACTTATGGACAGAAAGAGGTCATGCAGGAAAGATGAAGAAATCATTTGCCGAGATCTCATATGGAAATGCACATAAGAATAGGTACCTCAATGCGAAAATTTCAGGTGTCTGTCATTAGCAAAATTCAAGTTTCTACCTTCAACACTATTAATGATAATTGGAAAGACGCAATGATCTGATCAAACACTCGAACTTAATCCATTACCTTATCGACTTCTAATTTCCAACTATTTTTCTAAGTTTCAGTTACATTTTCTTGTTTTAATTAACTTTTCAATTTCATCTACCATCTCACGTTTCAGTTAAGTTTCCAATTTTCAGCGATCTTTTCGACTAGATTTTCCAAACAGAGAATCGCCAACGATTTTTACATGTTATACTATACTAGTCCTAGGTGCACCATAAATCTGATCCATATGTTCTGAATTGTATCTTCACCTATACTGAGGAGTTCTCAGTACTGTTAATCAGGTAATCAATAAACACAAACATGAATGATGACGACGATATTAAAATGAAATCAATTAAAACAAACAAGCAATCAATACCAGATAAATGGCCTACCAAATGTTTTTTATACTGCCTCACAGAGATTTTATGGGAACTGCCTATAAAACAACCACAACGTCAAAACATCAAAATTCGAAGCACGCAGTGAAAAGAAAGAGATTGTTACCTCAGAGAAAATATTTGTAGAGGAGTATACTTCGAGTTCTCTAACGTCGTAAAAACGACAATTGGTGCTGCCGTGATTTTGCTGTTGCTGTGGAGGTCTTGTCCTCTGGTTGAGTTTTGCAGAACATTGCTCTCTCGCTGCCCTTTCATTTAGCCTCATTTACACAAATTCTATTTTAGTATGATTTTCACCAAAAGTGAGAATGTAACATCATAGAACAGAACACATTTATCAAATTTGAAATATTTATTCATTTTTTGGTGGTTGTAAATTATCAATACAGGATAGAAAAGGCATAATATATTCAATATATGATGATTACCAACTAAATAAATATGAAAGCATGTATGACAACAGACTAGAAAAACAATATACAAAGTACTGCAATTATTTTATTATGCCTCACTGTTCTACAGAAGGGTGGGACTAACTCGACGGGTGAGATCCTGTCTTTCACGAGCCTCACTCAGGAGTGTATATTAGCATTTATGCGTGCACATATCGCACAAGTATCTAATAGATAGCCCATTTTAAAAACACAGTCTAGATTTCAGTTGGGTATGACCGACAGTAAAAACTCTACTGAGTTTTACATTGTTCCATTTCAGATGGTCACTGAGTTTGTGTCATAGTTCCTGAGGTATCCAAGGCCAATCTCGGAGGTGAAGATAAATACGGCCTGGGTGGCATTTTTATTGAATCATCAGGACACCCTTGTAGCATATGAACCACCGTACTCATTGATGGCCGATTTGAAGGATAAGTCTGTATACACCACAAACTAACCAAAATCATCTTTCTCTGCAATGCTTTCTCTTTGTCATTTGTAGTTCCTTGAAATGAAGCTTCCTCTTCCTGTTCAAGTCTGTCGTATATCCACTTCGGAAAATCCTGGTCACTGCTTTTTTGCTGATCTGCAGATAAATTGTTTCTACCACATACCATATCTAAAACCATCATCCCGAAACTATAAACGTCCGATTTGTGAGAAACTCCTCCAAAAGTTCTGCAGAATACTTCTGGAGCTATGTACCCAATAGTCCCTCTTGCTTCCATCATTGATATGGTATTTTCTTTTAGGGGACATAATCTAGCAAGGCCAAAATCTGAAATCTTTGGGGTAAAATCTCCATCAAGTAGAATATTGTGAGGCTTGATGTCGAAATGCAAAATCCGAGCATTACAACCCCGGTGCAAGTAGTCTAGTCCTTTTGCGATCCCTATGGCGATATTAAGAAGTGTTTCCCATGGTAATGATTTATTGCTGGCACTAGCACCATCGTATGTGAACTTTTCAAGAGATCCATTCGGCAAATACTCATATATCAAGGCTCTTTTATTACCCTCAAAACAAAAGCCTAAAAGAGTGACAATGTTGACATGGTTAGTTCGACTGATGCTAGCTACCTCGTTTAGGAAGTCTTCCCCGGTTCCCTTTGATTGTTTCAACACCTTCACCGCCACATGACATCCATTCTTTAACTTGCCTTTGTAAACAACAGCATAGCCACCTTCACCAAGTTTCTCTTTGAAATCATTTGTGATTTTCTTTAAATTCTTGTATGTATGCCTTGTTACAGAAAACGAACCATAAATTTGTAAGAATGCATCAACATTTGGAGATGTTGTGGCTTCTGACTTCCAGAACGCAGCAAATTTCCGACTTGATTTCTTTTTCCTTAGATACCAGGCAATAACAATTAATATCCCTATCCCCACTGCTAATGATGCTGCG
>JAGPOY010005040.1:0-11352 GCA_018983105.1 Silene uniflora | reverse complement strand
TGGCTGGTTGCCAGGCCGAGACCCAAGTATCTCAGTGCTGTGTGACTTGAGGTCAGTGAGCACCGAGGCCGTATGCGTCCCTCGGCTGGCTTGATGTCAGGCCGAGAGAGCCTCTCGGCTGGCTGGTTGCCAGGCCGAGAGGGTCAAGTAGTCCAATGCTGTGTGACTTGAGGTCAGTGAGCATTGACTTTGGTCAAGATGCTGACTCGGTCAGCCGGTGCAGAATATGCCCCATCAATAACTATACATATTCACACAATAACACATTCAAAAATATAGTTACATATTATATGTATAAATTTTACTTTCCCAATATACTAGTATGGGTGCCCGGTTTCGCCCGGGCTACCTCTGTTTAGCATTAAAATATATTTTCAACTAAACTAAAATTACTTTAAAGTTGAATAACTCATAAATTTATCATTAATATTTTTTTTTTATGATACGAATTATATCTTAAAATTACAATGGAATAAATTATGAGACAAACTCACTACTCCCGCTATTAATATTTTACTTAAATCGATTGCTTAGTTAATTTCTCATATATACTTCATTTTGTTCTTAGAATTGTTAATTTTATTACATTTGTTATTATTGTTTTTACTTCCACTACTCCCGCCGTAATTATTGTTATCTAATTATTGTTACTTTCACTACTTGTACATTAATATTGATAATTTCACTGCTACTCCCGTTATTACTTTTGTTACTGTCACTACTCCCGCTCTCGCTATTAATATTTTACTTAAATCGATTGCTTACCTAATTTCTCATATATACTTCCTTTTGTTCTTAGAATTGTTACTTTTATTATCACATTTGTTATTATTACTTTTCCTTTCATTACTCCCGCTGTAATTATTGTTACCTAATTATTGTTACTTTCACTACTTGTACATTATATTGATAATTTCACTACTCTCGTTGTTATTTCTATTACTGTCATTACTCCCGCTCGCTGCTAATATCGTTACTTTGACTATTCAAATGAGTGATTACTATCATATTAGTATATCCAATGTTACTAATACAATTCTTTTCAGTACTACTAACAGAATTACTTTTACTCTTCAAGTATCCAATGAGTAATTACTATATCAAAGGTTACTTTCATTACTCTCACTGCTCGAAATAAGAATATTACATATATATATATGCATTAAATTAATTAAGTCGAAATAATTATGGAATATAATATTTTTGGAAATCTAGCTTGATTTATTTACTTTTTAATAGTTTCCAAAATATAATATACTCATATTATATTTGTTTATGTTAAAATTATTTACATCTTTATACTAATTAATACCATAAGTGTGCATGTTTATTTTAAGGAAAATCACCATATTTCGGCATCCTCTAAATTTATACTTTAACCAAAACTATATAATATTTACATTGAAATCCCTTGTTCAGGTCAATCGCACAGTGCTATTGATTTAAAACTATATAGTATAATTAATTTGTATAGATTTAATTAATTGCATTGAAGTCCCTTGGTTTCTGGATTAATATATAGTATTGATAAGTACATATTACTGAAGGAGCTTTTTGACCATTGTCCATGTACAGTGGTGGATAGGACTGTGGAGTTGCCTGGGAGGAAAAGTTTTAAATATTTCAATATGTGGGGAGCTGCCTCAAATTTTAAGAGCATTATTTCTGAAGGATGGAGTAAACACTTCCAGGGGACTAAGATGTTTGTAGTTATCAAGAAGCTAAAGGCTTTGAAACCATTACTGAAGCAACTGAATAAATCCTCTTTTGCTGATATTGAGAACAATACTCACATTGCTAGCATGGCATTGGAGCAAATTCAGAAGGATCTTATAGGGAGGCCTGGAGATACTTATTTAATACAGCAGGAGCTGGATTTGGCAAGGGATCTAAGAGAATTGACTGCAGCTAGGGATAGCTTTCTCATTCAGAAGGCTAAATTGCAGTGGTCCTTGGAAGGAGACTTGAATACATCTTATTTTCATAGAGCCATTAAACAGAGGAACATGGTAAACAAGATCTTCCAAATTGAGGATAAGGAAGGGGTTGTGTGTACTGATGGCCATGATATACAGAATGCTTTTCTCAGTTATTATCAGGATTTACTTGGCTCTAATAATCCTACAGATGATGTTAATGTTAATGTAGTCAGAAGAGGCAAGTGCTGTACTATGGCACATTGGGATGTATTAGCTAGGCCTGTGACATTGGAAGAGATCAAGCAAAGTATTTTCAATATTCCACAGGGCAAAGCTCCTGGCCCTGATGGATACTCTAGCCAGTTTTATAGAAACTCATGGGATGTGATGGGCAATGAGGTTAGTGGTGCAGTCTTGGATTTTTTTCAAAGTGGTAGATTACTGAATCAAGTTAATGCCACCATTATTACTCTTATTCCCAAAATGGACAGACCTTCAAGTGTTAAACATTTCAGGCCTATCTCTTGCTGTAATGTCATATATAAGGCCATTTCAAAGGTCATCTGCTCAAGATTGTCTGTGATCCTTCCTGATATAATATGCAGAAATCAGGGGGCTTTTTTTCAAAGGTAGAAGCATCCTAGAAAATATTCTCTACTGTCAGGATCTGGTGAGAATGTACAGTAGGGGCAAGGTATCACCTAGATGTATGTTTAAACTTGACTTACAAAAAGCATATGATTCGATTGAATGACAATTTGTGGACCAAATGTTGGATGTTTTAAATTTTCCTGAGCAGTTCAGGAAATTGATCATGACTTGTATCACTTCACCAACCTACACTCTCAGCATCAATGGCACACAGTTTGGGTATTTCAAAGGCAAAAGGGGACTGAGACAAGGGGATCCTATTTCCCCTCTGTTGTTTTGTATCTGTATGGAGTATTTGTCCAAGATAATGGAATTTGCTACAAATCAGTGGCACTTTAGATTCCACCCTCTTTGTAAAAGCTTAAAGCTGACTCACCTTCTATTTGCTGATGATCTGCTTATGTTCTGCAAAGGGGATGCCAAATCCATAATGTTGATTCTCAGGGTTCTTGCAACATTCTCTGCATCTTCAGGTCTCAGAGTTAATGCTGCAAAATCTAAAGTGGTCTTTAATGGGGTGTCTGAGAGTCTGAGGCAGGATATTGTTCAGGTTTCTGGTTTGCTGAGGGCAAAATCCCATTTAAATATCTGGGAGTGCCTATTCAGCCTGACAGATTGACAAGGATGGATTGCAATATATTAATTGAGAGAATTGCTGGCAAAATCAGGGGTATTGGAGCAAAAAAGCTCAGCTATGCAGGGAGAATTATTCTTATCAATTCAGTCCTGAATACCTTACACAATTACTGGGCCTCCATTTTCTTACTACCTAAAGGAATAATTAAGAGAATAGAAGCTATGTGTAGAAATTTCTTATCGAGTGGGGAGTCAGAGTGGTTTCATGGAGTCAAATCTGTTGCACAAAAAAGGAAGGTGGTCTGGGAATCAAAAATGCTGGGGTGTGAAATGTGGCTAGTGTTGGTAAACTGGTGAACTGGATTCATACAAAGGCAGATAGACTATGGGTCTTATGGATAGACCATGTTTACTTGAAAGGGAATAGCTGGACTACTTACCAACCTCCTCTGGATTCCAATTGGAACTGGAGAAATGTGTGTAAGGTTAGAGATAGACTTGCTGCTGGTTTTCAGGGTTCTCAGTGGGTTGCTACACCTAGTGAGTACTCTGTTGGTGCTGCTTATCAGTGGATGCAAGGACCACACCCCCTGTCCACTGGTATAAGAATGTTTGGGCCTCATGGAATGTGCCTAAGCATTGTTTCATTGGATGGTTAATTGAAAGGAAAGCTCTTAATACCAGAATGAAGTTACAGAGTTTGATCAATGTGTTCTGTGTGAAGCTGGTGAGGAATCTGAAGCACATTTGTTTGGACAATGTTCATTCAGTGTCAGACTTATTGCAGGGATGGATCAGTGGCTTCAGTTGAATATCAGTAGTACTTATGCTGGGTACTCAAAACTTCAGGCAAAGGTTTGTAGAATGGTGAAGATGGCCACTTGGTATCAAATCTGGCATGACAGGAATGTGTGTAGATTGGAGCTGCAAGTCAGGAATCCTGTGTATGTCATTCAACAGCTCAGAATGCAGATGAGGGGAAGAATACTGCAGAAATTAAGTGCATTTGATAGAATCAGTGATCAACAATGGCTGCATCAAATTAGCATAGAGTAACTCTTTTAATTGTAGCCTTGAATGTATGGTGTTGGAATGAAATTCATGATGTATTTTGTTTTGAATTATGGAATAAAAGCTCACATTTAACCAAAAAAAAGATAAGTACATATTCACAACGTATAAATTTTACATTCACAAAGTATTATTGCATATTCACTAGACACAAGATGTAAATACGTCACCTTAATTCTGTGAATATATATTTATATATTATAAATGAGCATTAAAATATACGGAGTATCAAATATTCAACTATGATCTCTATTTATAGAGTAAAAAAACTATGAGCACTAGTAATAATTTTTGATTTTTTTTAAGTAGCTTTTTTTTAGAAAGCCATTTAAATAAATATACAATTTTTTTAAACTATCCACTACACTAAAAAAGATCATGACGGGGAGGACCATACATCATATACATGGGTGTATTGTGTATTTGTGTTAACAAATACAAAATCCAGGCGGGTCAATCGGATCAGTTTCGATTCGGGTTATTTTGGTTGTTCTTTTTTTTTTCGATTTCAGTTCGGTTCAACTCGGGTTAGATTCAGTTTTCACTTTTAATCGTTTGTAGATATTTTGGGTCAGTTCAGGTTCGAGTCGGGTCAATATCGGTGCAAATAAGGTTCGAGTCGGGTCAATATCGGAGCAGATGAGATTCAAGTCAGGTCATAATCGAATCAGATGTCAAGGGATTAGGTCTTTATTCAAACATTGAATATAATACAAATAATTTAAAAAAAAAGTACAATATAATATTAATTCATTGACGTCAAATGAGTGACACTCATGTACAAAAAGATACCCTGGATGTGACGCCTAGGTACATTCGGGTAATTTCGGGTTTCAATGTTGGGTTTCAGTCATCAATGTACGGGTTGAAATCGGTTCAGGTATATATCGGTTCAGATCAAAACAATTCAGGTTAAACAGTTCAGGTTCATTCGATCTTGGGTCTATTTCAGATATTACAAATTCGGTTCGATTTCGAATCAATTCAGGTCGTTTCAGGTTTCGGAGTGAAGTTCAGTTATACCTTTCGGATGTACGGTCAGGTGTCGATTCAGTTATTTACGATCGGTTTTCGGGTTCGGTATACTTTTGCGAGGTCTAATTGTAGAGCCAATCCCGAGTCTCCTAAAATCCAAAGTATCATGCAAATGGGCAAGTGGAAGACCTGGACATAATTGGCGCGCAGCAGCCTCTATTGCTCAGTGCTCACAACTTTACATCGTGGCTGATCTTACTACCTAGCCAGCTAGCCTACCACGGTCAACTATCCGCTTCTCAATTTCCACTTTACGCCCTATTCATCAATTATCTCCCTTTCTTCATTCTCTTCTCTTTTATTATAATCTGTAATCCCACTCCAATTCACTCCATAAATACCCATAATTATTTACATCCATCACACACTATATATTCATTCATACCTCAAACAAAATCCACAAGTTTTTCGAAAATTGGCAACGAACAAGTTCCGAATTCAGTACATCAAATACAAAATACTTTTGTCACTCCATTTTAATCATTTAGACTAATACATCTCCGATTATAATGAAAACAACTTCAATATCCGCCCTCTTTCTCATTCTACCTCTCTTACTCTTCCCTTCCCTCGCAACAGCCGACACTGGGAGTGATCCCTTCTGCAACCCCCAAGACCAAGCCACCCTCCTCAAAATCCAATCCCACTTCGGAGGCCCAAACGGCCGTCTCTCCGAATGGGACCCATTACTCAACTGCTGTTCAGACTGGGACTTCGTTGGCTGTGACCTGGACTACGACAGCCATCCAGGCCGCATCACTTCCATAACCATCAGCCGCGGCTGGGGCCTATCCGGCCCACTTCCTACTGAACTAGGCCAACTGCCTTTCCTCACCACCCTCTCTTTCGCGGCTCAGCCTAATATCACTGGTCCAATTCCACAATCATTTGCTAACCTCAAATTCCTCCAGGAGCTCGATCTCGACTCCAATAGGCTAAGTGGGCCCATTCCTGCTTTTCTAGGAAAACTCAAAAGTTTATCCCAGCTAAACTTGGCGAATAACCGTTTTTCAGGTGGGATACCTAAATTGTCCAACAAGTTAACTAGCTTTGATGTTAGTTCGAATCAGTTGTGTGGGCAGATTCCTACCGGGTTGAGCAAGTTTGGTTCGAATGCGTTTCAGAATAATAAATGCCTTTGTGGTGCTCCCCTCTCTGCTTGCTAATTCCATTGATAATGCAACAGTCACTTCGAAAAACAAAGCAGTGAGATCTCCTAAATGCAGGGACTCAGTGAGCAACCGAGCATGTTGCTTTTGACGAATAAATGTAACATTATATTATAATCCATTCTTAGATTGAGCAACGCTATCAGACTTTTGTTTCATCTTCTCGTCTGAGTATTCGACTATTCGTGTATGTTTTACTTTTATTAGATGCAAAAAAAATGAGCAAACAATATATGTGACTACTGAAGAGAAAAAGGGTTCAGAAGAAACTTTAGACAATATTGCTAATCAACATTGCTTGATACAGTTGATAGGCTTTATATCTGAGGTCGTGATTCGTGAACATTTGTAATAGGTGGGTACGCATGTAAGGCAGGGAGTACGCGAAGTATGTATATTAGTGTGTACTGTGTAGCAATGGTGTAGTTTATCAGTCACATTGATATAACATCATTGTACTGTTGCATAATATCATCGGTCACCAAGCCTCCTCAGTCTTCACTGTCGGAGTCTATCCCACCACCAACATATTGGGGCCCCTCATTAACCAACCACCACCTAGAAGCCACTTACTCAATCTCTACATGACCGCAAATGAAAAATTTGGAAAACACTCTAATTTTCATACAAGCAACCCCCTTTAAAACTAGTAGTAACATACAAAAATCTGTAGGATGGACAAAAATGGAGAAACAGAATGTCTAATTTGCTCCAGGGCCCAGGCTGCCAAAACAACGCGGAGAATGTGAAAAGGAATTAACAGCTCCTAAAATATACACTAGCAGGCAAAGTTAGCATCTCCCCTCCATGGCCACAGATAAACTTTCCTTACCATATCGAGCAAAACTCCCCAAAAGGCCACAAAGGCGCATGTCGAGCATAAACAATTCTAAGGAAATTGATGAACAGTCAATACTACAAGGACATCGATCTCTACTTCACAATGATATATGTGTTGCGCTTCTGATGCTTTCAGACTTCGAAGTTCAGAGTACTCAGACGAGTCATGGAAGAACTATACCTCGATTCCTAGATCGTTTCCGGACTGGGGTTGTCATGGCTGTAGATTCAGCATCGACGGGTACTGAATCCTCCATCAGACCAGAATGTGCAAGTGTAACTTGATTCTTACATTCTATAGGAATTGAATCTTCCACTTGACTAGAATTGGTGGCCGGATTTGCTTGGACATTACAGACTTGAACTCTGTGTGGCATTAACTCTTCTCCTTGGGGTACTGAATCCAACATTAACTGAGAAAGGGAACATATAGAAGTATCAGTATACCAGGTAGTTGAGATTTGAGAGAAACAGAAAAATAAAAAACACTGCAGAACCACAAACATGATTGACCTAGATTGATGCAGCCCTCAACTCACCCTTGTGAAGTTCATTTATCTGAATAAACGTACTTACTGGAAATAAAAGAATTCTTGGTTATAACCACGGAGACCGTAGCCTCGTGATAGACACTGATAGAGACTGATATCACAGTTTTGAAATCCCCTGGATCTTGTGCTTCATCTTACACCGAACTAGATAAATTATAAGACGGTTTTTCAGACATCAATATCTACGCGTTATAACATATCAGTTTGGCAGTATAGACTTACCCTACATAGCTAGTTTAAGACCGAGCAAAAATCCTTCCAAACTTAATACCCAAACTCCCAAAGTAGTAACATCACTGAATAGTGATATGATACTACCTGAGATGAATATAGCCGCATGACTAAATCATGAGCTGCAATTTCATCAAAACCTAACTAAAAGTTACTCGTATTACAAATATATGTACAATGGCTGTACTGGACGAATAGATTTTGAGAATAAAATCAAACGCACCTCCCAATCTTGAGAATCAAATCTAAAGACAAAGTGGCCAAAGGAAACTTTCCCAGATTCTACTGCTTTAGCATCTGGAGCATTCCTAGGACCTGTCAAATGAGAAGAAACAGAATATCAGCCCTATTTTACTAAAAATGGAACATATTATAAACAGTTTGTAAACGGTAAAACCTACAAACAAAATGGCCATTCTCATTTGCGGCGATTTCAGCTCTTCCATCTTTCACCAAAAATGACAGGGTAAACAAGTTTTCGACTGTCTGTGCAAATGAGGTTCTATTCAGAACTAAATTTTCCAATCGCACTTTTCGAAATTTCCTCAATACTCCAAACATTGTTAGCATGTTCTTATCTGTATCAGTTTTCTCATCTGCGGCATTATTGAGCTGCAAAACCACAAGGAGATAAAGGGGACAGCAGAAGAGTAACTATGAATTTATGAAACAGAGATAGCACGGGGGGAAACACACATACACACTATAGGGTAAAACACAGAAATTTACTTTATAACTCCCTTAACTCAATTGGATTCAATATATTCCCAACTTTGAATCAATTTTATGTCTGACAGTAAAAAGACAAACAACCGTCTCAAAAGTCGGTAGGTTTTATTATCCATCCACCTCCTAAGTAAAAATTTCCAGCCAATTGGCAAATATTCCCTTGTGGCTTAGTATTTACTTAAAAATAAAACCTTGAGTCTTTTGAAAATTTAGGGAGCCCAAATGAAAGCAGTAATTCAGGAGATTTACTTTAAACTATGAAAGATTGAAAGCATAAAAAATTAACCACTCGTTTCCGTTCAGCTTGGTCAGGAGTGTCAACGACCAAGTTCCACTACAATCATATAGTCGTACCTCTTCCGGCCGAGCCATTGCAGTAGGTTTCGCATGTTTTCTGCGAACATTACTCTTCCTTATCTTCAGCTCTGCATTCATAGGCCCAAGCCTGTGAAATAGAGGAAGATAACTTCATATGTGATAACTAGTAAAAAAGTTCCAAAAACAAAGTGAAGGCATAAAGTGTAGGTTACATGGTAGAACATCCCGCGCCTTTTCTGAAGATATGGGAAACAGCAAGACCAATGTCTTTCCAAAGTATCAAGTTTCTTGCAGCATTTATAGAGCTACTAGGAGCTCTATCTGGCTGTCCAAAATCTCGAAGCAAGCATGACATAAGATCTGCTGGAGTTGCCTCATTTCTATGAGCCTTGACAGAATTCACAAAACTGCTTGCAATGTCTAACAAAGCTTCTGCATCTGCTATCTGTTCCCTAGGCTTACGAACTGAAATCAAATTTGAAAGAAAACAAAATAAAATATAAGTACCCAAGTTTGAGATGCAAGGGCTCTTTCAGGCAATCCAAGTTAGTGATGGGAATGGATACAGATCTGGTTGGATCTAATTTCCGGAATGTGAACTTGTCCTTCAATCCAATCTAATCTAGGTCGGTCATGACTATATTTTACAGATCCACTGATCCACATCTTTTTCACTGTCAATGGATCTAAATACAGATGTTCCAGATCAATTTCTCAAACAATCCATTTCATTCCTAATCAAGTAAAAGGATATGACAGGAGGTCTATGCAATATTAAAGAAGGCCTATTCTGATTCGATCCAAATAGAAGGTCTATGCAATATTAATGGTTACTGCAAATGCATGATCCTACTAGTGTTGATCAGGAAAGCTACATCAATTCTGTGGTAAGTGAGGACTCAATCAACATTTGCTTAATATGCAGATTCCTGTAGAAAATTGGACACAGATGCAAGTATGCAACAAATCTATACCAGATTATCGGGCTATCCTTATCTGATCTGAGTTAAGATTTCATTCAGCAAAGCATACAACAAAAACAGTCTTCAACCAGGTCGAAAATTACCAAAGCAATATTCTGATACCACTGGAGTACTGGACCATGACAATTTTGCAAAGATGTGATGCCTTAATGTTCCTTTGAGTTGACATAATTTATTGTTCTTAGAAGGTAATCAATAAATTAACATTCTATGTTTTATCCATCATTCAAAATTTCAACTGATTTCAATCTCCGTCAACATCAATTGCCAAAGTCCTAGCATGAAGACCAAATCAATTATATAGCAAATTTTAAGTCTATTATAAGAGGAGGTTTAACTTGAATAAAAACTACGTCTAAATTCCAATGCAGTAACTCCCTCCATTTCACTCAATTAATCGACTTTGACTTTCGACTAAAAAGTCAAAATTAGGCTAATGAAATGATCAAATGGAGAAGTAATACACAAAACTCACCAACATTTGAAATGTACTCCGTTCGTCCTATTCATTTGTTCAACTTTCTTTTATATACTTTATGAGGCATATTTTAATCAAACGTAAACAAGTGATTGAAACGGACACAATATCCTTCACATTCGGACAGCGCACCTAATTAGCGATTATCATACTCGACATAAACAATCATCATTCACCGTTATATATACTAAATACGCAAACGCAATCAATTATAACAATAATTTTAATCAAATTTGATTACAAAAATTATACCTTGCGTATGCAAACTCTCGACTTCGTTGAACATAATCCTAAATTTACTCGAATCCGGCGTCGATAAATCTTCATTTTCACCTGCACATCCAAATTTTCCTCCTCCATATCATTTCCACAACATAATCAAAAATTCAACAGAAAACAAACATTAACACCAAAAAAAGTAATCATTTTTACCAGAAATTAAGTTTTTGACAGCGAGATATTTGGAGCGAAGACTTCTCCGAATACTAACTTCATCATCTTCATCTCCGTCATGTTGATTGTTTCGTGAATTTGAATCGGTTTGATCGCTTCTTTTACGCTTACTGTTACTTGGAATATCAACCGCTTTACTAGTTCCCGCCATAATCAATTATGTAACCGTAAGTATTAAATTCTTGTGTAAGACGGTTTTATTCGGGTTTTGGTGAATAGTGAAATATAAAGAAGTGTGTGAAGGAAGGAAGTGTAGGAAAGAGGCTATATTATGGGGGATTGTAAATTTGTCATGGTGATTTGACGATTAACAGTAGATATAGCCAAAAATCCGGAAGATTGTAGGGC
>JAGPOY010005038.1:0-11355 GCA_018983105.1 Silene uniflora | reverse complement strand
TAAAATTGGGTTGGGACGCTGTGGATGCGCCACGTGTCCTTTCAGCATTAATTGCAGTCATTAATTACGGTTAATAATTAAATATGAATATAATAAGTATTGCATAAATCTCAGCAAAGCATAATAAATACAATGTAAATCTCAGCAAAGTATAATAAATACGGTCTACATCTCAGCAAAATATTAAGTGTAGTATAATAAATATTACGGTAATTATTAAATTACATTAAAAAATACGGTAATTTGAATCTAAACTAATAAAAAAAAATGATACAAATTCTAAAATGTATTGCACAAAAGGTTTTCAATTAAATAGACCCTCCCTGAGTTTAATTAAAATATTCTAATATGTATAGATGATATAAGTGAGTGGCTCACAATGTTTTACGATTAGGTAAAAAACAAATTGAGAAAGTTATAAAATTTAGAATATTAGGTCTATCAATCAAAATATATTTGTTAGAGTCATTGAATTTATTAAAAAGGAATTCAAGATAATTACTAAGAGATAAGTTTTCATAGTGTGCTAATGGGTAAATTATATTACGATAAATTAAATACATTTAAGGGTTTAAGAGGGTTTAAATAGATAGTGTGAGAATGACAACTATGTATGTACACCGTGTCGGTGAGTGCATTTTAATTAAATATTTTATATGTTATATTTTAAAAGTACTTTGAAATTAAAACTCAAAAAAAAAATGTTTGCCGGATAGCACATGTAAGACACGACTACAACATTCAAATAACTTGGGTTTTGACTCTACATATTTGATACGTACATAAGACATACGTTGTACTTAAAAAAAATTATCGCAAAAAAATGCATAAATTACGTTCAGAGACTTTGGAACTAATATAAATTGATTTGGAAAATACTGTATCGTGAAATGATCTAATTAAGAGTTTAATCTTGATTGTTGCATTATTCGAACATTTTATCTTTATTTTTTCTTAATGTGCCCCATGGTGTCACACAGATAATGTAGTAAGAAGAATGTATGTACCCCGTGACATGACATGCACATGAATATTTATTAGAAAAATAAAGATTTTTGCGACATTTAAGAAATAAAATATGAGTAGGTCTTATGAGAGACCGTCTCATAATAGTTATGTGTAAGACATGTCATTAACTACCCTAGAACTAACAAAACCGAAGAAAAATAAAAGTATATCAATAACTACTCCTATCATCTGAAAGGTCTTACAGAAACATTATCGAGAAAGCGTCTTATATATAGGAGATTTTGTGATAAAATATATACATGGGGAAAAAGGAATTTTTCGTATAATTATATTCTCAAATGAATATTGTATATTTTATTTAAAAACTATTGATAATGTTTAATGCATAACTATCAACTATTACTTATAACTAAAATTATTTTATTTGAAAACTTTGAAATTAAACTTACAAAAGTAAGATTAGAAACTATTTCTATTTATAATTAAAAATATTAAATGTACTTTATTAACTAATTTTTTTTTTCTTCAATTATGATAGTAAAATATTCAAACAGGCCGCGCGAAGCGCGGAATACTACCTAGTGGTTCATTATAATTACAAGTTGTTGTGAATTATAATTTTATGAACCATTTTAAGTTATTGTAATTATGAAGTACTAGTTAATTTTTGTATGTGATTTATTTTATGAATATAATGATTTTTAAGAGGTTAAAAATGCATTATTATTTGACATGTCTAGGAAGATGTCCAATTTGTCACACTACACAAATTGACAATAGACAAACTTAAAATGTGGGGTGCCATGCAAATAAGCATAAGTTGTAGGATTAGATGCTCTAATTAAGAATTAGACTAAATCATCATGTTTTGTTAGGCCTAGACCTACTTGTCTTGTGAAGACAAATTGAGGTTTTTTAAGTGCTCATATTGGGCACACTACACATGACTTGACCGGCCCCCTCCTCTTTAGATGAGATATGTTTTCTTATTTTTTTGGTGGTAATTCATTCTTACATGCAAAACACATACTTACTCCTTTATCTCTCTAAAATTATAGAGAAATAAAGTTCATTTTCACATACTAATAAACCCATATATTACTAGAAGTAGTAATAGAAATTATTAGTAATAATTTAAGAGCACTTACATATAATTTCTAGTAACAAATTATTGTAAGAAGGTTAAGATGCGATCCTTGATACAAACCTTTTGGAGACGGTCTTATTTTAGATCGTGGGTTAGGAGGATCAACCAAAATGTTATTGCTCAAGAACAAGTGAAGGTAGGAGACCTTACTTGTGCCCAAAATCGGTCCATTGATAATGGTATGAAAACCGATTTCTTTTATCTTATGTTCTTATTATTGCATGCATAAGATTCTTATGTTTTTATGACTAAAACATTAAACAAACATATGGGATACGTGAAATGAGATTTCTTACAGCCTTAGCTTTCTGCAAGAACCTCTAGCCACCGGAAAAGACAAACATGTTGAGAGCCCAAATTACCGGATTCAAGTAAAGGGATGAAGAATCTCTTTATGAGGCTTGGGAACGATTCAAGTCTATATGCCATTCATGCCCACATCATGGTCTCACCGAGTGGTTTGTAGTTCAACAATTTTGGAATGGACTCTATGAAGATTCAAGAAATGTGCTCAACATGGGTTCAAATGGAAGATTCACCAAAGTTGATGACAATCAAACTTGGTCCAAAATTGAAGAAATGACAATCCATAGTTCTCAATATAGTAGGCCTAGGAAGGCTACTAGAGGAGGAAGAAATGAAGTCGATTCCGCCACTAAGTGCTCAATTATGCTCATATATTGGCACTATGAATTCAAACTTTGGGCCCTTGCCACAATGAATGAAGTTTCTAATGCGTCATCTAGCCAACATGCTAATGCTATGACAATGGCACCACAAATCCCAAGTGGAGTTTGTGAGAATTGTGGAACATTGGGACATGACAAGTTAGAATGTAGAGGTTCGATTGAACAAGTGAATGCTTTTCAAGCATATAGAAATGGTACCCCATATTCCAATTTCTATAATGAGAACACCAAATACCACCCTAACCTTTCAAACAAGAGCCAAAATGTTCAAAATCCACCCTTGTATACACCTCCTCTCATGAGGAGTCAAACTCAAAGACCACCCTTCAATCACAACCAAAACCAAACTTTCCAAAATCATGCTCCATACAATGAAGCACATGGCCAACCTTTTGATTTTCAAAGAGCGGTCATGCAAATGCAAAAGAGCCAACAAACTTCTTCACCCAAATGCAAAAAGATAGCCAAGACAAAGATGTTACCATTAACAACATTCTAGCTCACAACAAAATGATTGAAACCCAAATTTCTCAATTGGCTTCATCTAGTGCAACAAGACAAAGAGGGAAATTGCCTCCTCAAGGCAACCCTCCAACGAGAAATGAAACGGTCAATGCTATCCATTTGAGAAGCGGTACTCAATATGATGGGCCAAGAATGCAAGAGGAAGAGGTGGAGGAAGTTATTGTTGAGACAAGAAACAAAAGAGATGAGGACAGCATGCGAGAACATGATAATGGAAGGAGAAATGGAAGAAAAGGCGAGGGAAGGAGTGAACAAGGAAATGAAAGAAGCAATGAAAAGAAGGCAACCGATGAGGAGCCTATCACCATCAAGCTACCATTTCCAAGTAGGCAAGTGAAGCCTAAGCTCGATAGAGAACTCGGCAAATTCATGGATATTGTGAAGAATTTGGAAGTCTCTATTCCATTTATCGACTTGATAACACATATACCGGCTTATGCAAAATTCATGAAGGACATACTCACCTAGAAGAGATCTATTGGAAAGATGGAGACTCTTGCCTTTCCCAATACTTCTAGTGCCATCCTACAAGGAGTGTCCCCACCTAAATTGCAAGATCCGGGTAGTTCCTCTATCCCATGTACCATTGGTGATACTAGGACCGAGAACGCTCTATGTGACCTTGGAGTAAGTGTAAGTGTGATGCCTTACTCGGTCTATGAGAAGTTCGGAATGGGTAAATTGAAATGCACAAGCATGACTTTGAAAATGGCGGATCGCTCTACCAAGAGACCTCTTGGAGTACTAGAAGATGTATCGGTGAGAGTTGGAAAGTTCTACATTCCCGTGGACTTTGTGGTAGTCGATATGGAGGAAGAAATTCACATTCCTATCATTTTAGGAAGGCCATTGCTACACACCGCCGGAGCGGTCATTGATGTTAAGAACAGGATGTTAACATTGGAAGTAGGCGATGATAAAATCATTTTTAATCTTGTCAAAATGATGAAGGCTCCAAACATCAAGGAGCCATGTTTCTTTGTTGATCAAAAGAAAGGAAAAGAAGTTGAGGCTATCTTCGGGGAGCTAGGAGTTTTTGATAATGAGGCCACCAAGAAAATAAATGAGGAGGGCCATAACACTTTGATTGACCCTATGAGAGATATAGTCTGAAATTTAAGCTTAGAAGACACACAAGAGCAAGTCTTAGGACTTTGGGATAATGAGTTTGAAGGATTTGTCAACCCTTACATTGGCAATGCTATGACTTTCGATTACAACAAAAGCCATGACAATCCTAGCTCGAGCACCCATGTGACGAATTCCATATTCAATAATGGGAGCACATCAAGGCCATCTCGAGAACTTTTCTACAATTGTGAGCAAGCATTCAATTACTTCGGTGAGGCGTTGAGTAACATCAACAACGTCTCCGAACCACCTCCTCATTAAGCAATGAAGAAAGTAGTTTGGTGGAGTTCTCTCCAAACCACCATTTGTAAATATACTAATTTCCTAACTTTGCATTTATTTAATGTTTATTGCATTTTTGAAGTTAATATACAAATTCGTTGAAATTCTTTTGAGAGAAGTGAGGGAGGGTACTCTAATTTGTGTTTTACGAGTGTAGATGAAGCAAAAACGAAGTGTGGGGACGTTCTTAGCAAACAAATGCATCGCCCCATACTTTATGAAGGAGTCCCGAGCTACCCATAGCTAGGAAGGGCGGGCAAAACAGAGGAAAGAAGAAGAAATAGTACCATGTACCATAAACCGGGCGGGTTGGAAGCAAGCCACGACCCGGGCGGGTCGAGTTGAACCCGAGCGGGTTCTCAGTACAACCCCAACCTTGTTGCAAAACCAGGGCGGGTCAAGTGCGGGGAAGGGCGGGTAACTCTTGGACGGGCTTCCTATAGTCGTCCTACCCCTTGTTCTTCAATCATTCATTCATTTCTTCATCTCCCAAAACACAAAAACCCTCTTTTATCGTCAAAAACCTCCCTTACCCAAATCAAAAATCATCAATACTCAACCAAAATCACTCAAATTTGTTGCAAATTAATCGATCTTTGACACAAAATAATCACTCCAATACAATTAATTTGACTCCAAAACTACTAAAATCACCCATAATCATCTCACCCAAACCTAGGGTTTGAGAAATTCGAAATTGGTCTACTCCAATTTGGTTATGATTTTAGCTTGATTAGTTGATTGAAGATTATTTGTCAAGCATTGTTAAGTCAATTTGGTATCAATTTGTCAAAGATTCAAAGCATGGCAAGAACAAAGGCAAACACAAAAGCTCCAACTTTGACTAATCCCACAAAGATGCAAAAAGCTTTAGCATCCAAGAAGGCGGTGGCTAATAAGGAGATTATAGTTGCTAGAGAAGAAGAGCAAGTGGAAATTATTCCGGAACCTCCTACTATTACTCCTTTGCCAAATTTTCCGGAGGTAATCTTTATTGACAAAATTCATAAGTCTACTTTCGATGCTCTATCTTCTAAGAATGTATTAGCCACCCGGTGCCTTTGCCCCGACATGTTGCGAAAACTTGGCATCCATGATGACACCAAAGCTTTCTTTGAATCAATGGGTTTAGGAGGCATTTTTTACCTTAATGAGCCTGCCTACCAAGCCCTTACGTTAGAGTTTCTTAGCCCTCTTAGGGTGATCAAGTTTGAGGATAGAAAATACTTGGAGTTTCGCCTTGCCAATGCATCTCGCCGAGTGGGTTTTTCTAAGTTTGCCGGTGTTTTCGGCCTAAAGATACCTTATAGGGGATCCACTATACCTTATAAATTTGAGGCGAAACCGGTTTGGGAAGCTATTTCGGGTCAAAATTTCGAGAGCTACAAAGCTTGTTCGGTCTTACTAGCTCACTATCCGGGGATCCGAATTTGGCACCGCTCTATGGCTAACACAATTGTGGCTCGAAAGGAGTCTTCTAACTTCACGAACCTCGACTTAGCCCTACTTGATATGAGGTTGAGGGTGAATGAAGTGAGGCCAAACCTTGACATGTTTCAAATCTTACTTGATGCTTGGTTGGACTTGAGCAACAAAGAGAACAACAAGAAGTACATTGTAAATAGTACGTTGATTACTCGCTTGGCTAATTTATTCGATCCAAATTTCAATGTTTCAAAGGCCTATAAACTGATTAAGGGAGTTACCTAATGGATGCTTTCTACTTGAGCAAAAAGGCAAAATGGATAACGATTCATGATGACAACAAGTCCTTTGATTGGCTCATAAAGGATGCTCCCCCTATAGTCCTACCGAGTAAGAAGTTCCCAAGGTTAGGCCGAGCAAGCGACACCTATATTTTGACAAAGTACTTTGCCAATTCCACAACCAAAGCAACAATGCCTCCCAAAAAAGTTCAAGCTACCACTTCTCATGTGGTGATCCCTCCTTACCCATTCCCATACCAACCGTTTGTTCCTTCAAAGGACAAAATCAAGGAGACCGACGACTATGCCACTTGCTTATTGAAGAACATTCATTATGAGGCACACAAGGATAGAGTTAACAACTATTATGCCCAATACATTCAACTCCTAGGCTTGGCAAAGCAAGGCCTACTTGATCCTAAGGGTCTCTTGCCGGATTGGGTGGATAGGAAGGTCTTCTTCCCACACCTTGATGTCTCTATCGTCGGAGAAGTTGGGGAAGGAAGTGGGCAAGCTATGGAGGGTGAAGATAGTGAAGCAACATGGAGTGATAGTGAGCAAAATGAAAACAATGAAGAGTTGAGTGCCTCGGAAGAGGAGGATGACAATGATGATGACAACCATCATATGAGTACCTCTTTAGGTACAAATGATGATGATGATAATGAGTCAAGTGATGATAATTAGAGAAAAGAACTCGAGATAGCTACCTAGCTTCTCCTATGGTATTCTTTTTCTCTCCTTACTCTCCTTGATGTTTATCCTAGTTTTTATGAATTTGTGTATAATTTCTTGACCCACTTGTAGTGTAAAGCATGCATACCATTCATTCATGCATGGCTCTATTTAAAACTTCTCCACCATAGCCTTAATTGGTTTGGGGAAGTTCCGCTATAAGCAACCCGAGTTAATTCAAATTAACTCTCTATCTAATCGAAAACGTGCATCCTTTAGAATAGTTTGCGTTCATTTGTAACATGTTTCATGCATCACTAACTTTTCTAACTCTTGCATTCATGCATATTCATGCATACTCGATTCCTATATCCACTTGAACATTGAGGATAATGTCTGATTTAAGTGTGGGGATGGGAATCGAGACATTCCACTTAAATTCAAAATCAAAAAAATTGAAAAATTATGAAAAGCCAAAAACATGTTCTTTAATTTGTAGTGTAGATTGTATATATGTGTGCTTCCGTACTCTTCTCACATAGGGACTACACCTCATTCGAGGCATCTTAGGAAAAGAAGAACCGCTTAGTATGATCCTTCCTATCTCTTACTCCCTTACTTGTTCTCTTATGCCAATGAGGATGTGGTGATGGTTTGTAAGGTGGTTATAGTTCTTTGTGATGTTAGGAGATTGCATTTGCTTGCATATCACTTTAGTTAGTTGCATTCATGTAGATTGTATAATATGTTAGATTGCATTCATGCACGTTTATTGCTTTAAAAAAAACGTTTTTGTATAGAGTCTATAGTGGGAACATATTCCTTCAATGACGATAATTTGTTTTGGCCGTGTCTTTTCCCTCTTGATAGCTTGCATCTAGCGATAACCTTGTTAGGGTGTTTACACCCCGGGAAGACATGCTTAACAACCTAAGCTTTGACCACCTTGTGATACTCTCTTTGGACTTGAGACTAGATCTAGGACCGACATGTACCTACTCATAATGTGAGGATAGAGCCTCCATATGACCGGTCCATCAAACCGGTCCCGTCTAGGAATGTGTGTGTAGGTCTCCTTGGGTGGTATGTTATGTCAAAACGCATAAGTGTGGCGCTTGTTCCTTGATACCGTAAGAAACGTTTTTGCACATATTTCTGAAGGCAATCACATATATATATATGACCCACACGTAGCCATATAGCTTTTGTTTATACCGTTGCATCTTGATCCTTTTTGTGAACCCATTTTGAGCCTAAGCCTTTCATTTGATTAACCAACATACGAACTACATCCCAAAAACAACACACCCTATCGAGTAAGTTGTAGTAGTTAGTCATGTTGAACATAATTGGGTTGGAACCATGATTGCATGAGGTATTTTGAGTTTCGAAGTTTTATGAAAGACTATTTGGCCATGGTGTGAATAAAGAGGTTTTGAAGAAAAATGCAATGGAAAACAAAATAGAAAAGAAGAAAAAAGAAAAGAAAAAGAAAATACTTGATTTACCGCTTTCCAATTTTGAGCAACATATCTTGCACATAAAAAAGATATAAGAAAAGAAGTTGCTAATAAAGGGTTTGATGTTTGCAATATGAGCATTGATATGTAAAGACCATGCTTGAGGAATGGTGATTATTTCACCATATTTTGAAGAAGAGAAGCTATTTTGCAATTAGGACTTGTATATTGGGTAGATAGGTGCTACACTACTCGGTTTAGCTCCACATATCCTAGAAATGGCACTTGTGTCAACCCCTTTTTGCTTGATTGTTAGTTTGGAGATGATGAGGAGATTACTCATGAATACATGTAGTGTTTAACTAGTGTTGATCCCGCGCAAATGCGCGGCTTTTTAGATAATATAGTAAAAAGACGTTAAATTTTATATCTTGCTAACATGCTAATCGGTATAATAAGAGAGAAAATTTGATAGTTTCCACACCATATAAGATTGACGTTTTAACTTAACTTAATTATATAAATTACTTTATTATTAAAAATAATATATTATTATACGATTACATTTACCAAAAGAATAATCTCAAGTGATGACTTAATTATACAATAAAATTAGAGAATTTGCAAAAAGAGATAGTCAACTTGTAGTACCTTTGTATTGAAAAATGAGAAATTAGAATTATGAAAAAAAATTGTGCAACATATTTTGCCTCATACGTATTATTAATGCAATCCGACATGTATAACAAAATAAAAAAATATCTCATTAATGTGTGTGTCCACAAATTAAAAATTAGTAGTAGTATATCCTATTTATGGTATAGAATTAATATGATATAATGTGATGAGTGAAGCCAATCATAGAGTAGGGGTGAGGACCAATCATAGAGTATTTTACTTGGGTGGAAAAATTTTAGAGAGCTCTTATCATTTTAGTAGGATTTATATTTTTAAAATTTGCACAACATTAATATTTAATATTTCACTTCATTTTTATCTTGATATGAAACAAAAAAATTGAAATATAAAACTAATCAAAGAAAATAAAGTTTAGTTATGATTTTTTTAATTAATTTGTTTTTTGTCACGAACTTAATAGTAAGTATATGTCAAGTTATTCTCTACGATAATAGTTATTGTATTACTGAAAAATTTAGCATTTACAGTTTATAACTTAATAACAATGATATTTTATTTTAAGGAACAAAAATTATAATTAAGAATTTAATTAAAAGAAGAATTTAATTATAAGAATATATATTTTTTTTAAAAGATAATAATGTAATGAAATAAAATGTTATTTATTACCTTATATAGTTAGATGCCTTTTGGAGGGAAAAAACTAAGAGAATTGTTATTCTCTTAGTAGTAGGGGGATAGTGGTCCATGATTCTTATCATGCCCTCCGAAATTGTTTTCATTTATGACTAATAATACTTCGTAAATGATACGGAGTCTAATATAGTGATACTACAAGGGTAATTGGCATCTTAATTGTGGGCTGATCATTTCTCAGCAATCAAAAGCAAGCTTTAACTTTTTTTCACTATTCTTTGCAAATTTGACAGTACCTTTCATCATCCTTTTATATCCTTGTATGCAACCGTTGATACTCTCGTAGGAGAGTCTTATTTCTAAATGATATATTACAAATGCCTAGAATATAACTGTATATGAATGGTTAACTTTTCAATTTTTTTGTGAATATTTCCAGATTTAGTTGATTGACCAACTCTCCTAAATCATAGGAGTCGGACTGCATTTCCTCTTGGCGGTGTTCGACAACTACTCTCCGTGATAGTTGCTTGCTTTGGGCTGAAACTATATTGACAAGCTTGACGTTCAAACTGTTAGAAATCATATTTCACATCATTCAAATATCACATATTTGAGTTTAAATTTATAGTCATAAATTAAAGATCTTATGCATGCAATTAAATAACATAAGAAAGGAATCGAGTTTCTCACAATTGACGAAACACGGTGATGTAAAACTCGTGTGAATTTAACGTTAGTTTTAGATTATTAGTAACGCAGCGGAATTAAAGTGTTATTTTTGTGTTTTTGTATAATTTGAACGACTAAAAGTAAAGGATATGGAGTGAATCAATGAACTTCGCAAGATCGAATGGATCTTATCTCACCCTCGCAAGAATGAAACAATGAACTTCTAACAACTCGCAAGCAATTAGAACAAACAAATACTCTTTTTATTAAACTCTCAAATTGTGTGTCAATAAACTGAATACATGACCCTTATTTATAGTAGTATGACCGACCTAAAGGCTCCTAAACAGCCGAGCAATACTTTCCTAAAACTGACTCTAAGAAATTGGCAAATTTGCCTTATTACTACTAGCTAGAAATAGGAAAGAAACTACAAGGAAATAATACTACTCCCTTATTCTTATTAGCTAAATTAACATAAGGAATTTAACTAACTAATAGGACTAATAGGACCGACTATGACCGACTCTTGCAACCGACTTCAGCTCCTTCCACACGCCACACTCCACACGCTTGTCACCTTAGTGTCCGTGTCATCCAGCCCCGTCATCTTCGTTCCTCCATGTTATCATATTTACTAAACTCGAGCCCATTTTGAAACCTTTGGAAATGTGAGTTACATTTCGAGAAATTAAGACCTCATTTTCACTTAACTCCAATGCTCCCGCATCATTCTCCCCTTCTTTTTGAGAATTTGACCTCAAATTTTCGTCTTCAAGATATGGTGAGAGATCTCCAATGTTGAATGTAGCACTCACTCCTCC
>JAGPOY010005037.1:0-11355 GCA_018983105.1 Silene uniflora | reverse complement strand
ACATCCACTCTCTCTCATCACTTGGTATTTACTCCCTTATCTCTCCTCAATTACACACTTACCTCTAAGTCACTGACTTGAGCGTCGGAGTGAGTTCGCACGGCCCCAAGCCGTGCCCTCCGTTTGTTCATCTTTGCAGGACGATTCAAGAGAGCCTAGCTTCCACCGACATCTTACGAGCTTACGTGTACAACAAACTTGCTCCCATAATTACCACCGTAATTACACCCGGAACAGTTTGGTAATTGACAGATTATGATTAGTAGATTGTTAGTTTTCTTTGTAAAATAGAGTAATTTTCCTATTTTAAAATATGTTGGGGTAAGCAGCATATTGACCCCAAATATGCTCTTTCAATATGCTGTTACCAAACACTAAAATTAGCATATTGATTGGTCAAACATGCTAAAACTCTTGAATATGCTAAAAATCGGGCAATATGTCGTTTACCAAACAACGCATTTGTCTTAAACTTAAGAAGGATCAAATATATTTATATGGCGTTGCTTGTTAAACAGCATATTAGGTAAAAATAGTAGATTCCGGCATAAATAGTAGATTGACCAATCAATCTACTAATTTTAAGTGTTTGGCTAATAGCATATTCAGATAGCATATTGGTCGGAATTTACTGTTTTTGAATATGCTGCTATTAGCAGCATATTGTAATAGCATATTCATTTTATTCATGAAAATGGTAGATTGGTCCCATAATCTGCTAATTACCAAAACACGTTTTCTTAATTCTGCTAATTTAATTCGATGGTCAAACCTGCTGCTAAAATGTCAACCATATTCTGCTAACGTTATCTGCTATTGTAATCTGCTTCTGCCTTTTGGCAAACAGGGTAAAAGATTTATCTTATATATCTATGAGAGGTAATATTTAACCGTTTTAAACTTAAGACGGATAATACTGTCCTAAGCAAGACTAGATGAAGAAAGAGTAAATCATCTATGCGTTGTAGACTTGTAGTACAATAATGATATTATTGGTTAATATAATTTTATTGCTATTAACTTTTAATTACGGGTGATCTATTATTTATGTACATATTGAAAACGATGTTATGTGAGCTTATAAATTATCCAAAAATTAAATGAAATAAACAATTTAATTTAAAGTCTATAATTCAACATGTTTTTTTACGCTTTTTTATTCTTTTATGAGAAATATTTTAACGAAACGTAATTGAATGAGAGGGTGTATATAAACTAATCCGATTGACTTCATCCTAAGAGTAACGTTTTTCTGATCAAGACTTTAAGTGTAGTTCCATTGTCGTCATATACTCATATGAAGTACAAGTGTGTCGATCACCGTCTTGATAATATGCATTTTGAGTCCTGAATTGCGCGGGTAATATTTATGTCATTTCTGTTCTCAAATTAAGTCCTCAAATATAAAGAATAACGAGTTAGCAAATCAAAATATAAAGAAAAAGTAAATGTACAAGCTAAGATCAAATATTAATACTCATGTATCTAAAGTGCACTAAACTCTTTGATGAAAATTATTAATAACTTTAATTTGCATTGAACTTTTCTTAGAACAAAATTTCAGATAGGCAGTCCATCTGACATAACTTGCCGCTAATTACAATCACATAACTTAATAACTTTATAAATAAACAGTAAAATTACTTCTTTCGTTCCAATCATTTCTTCTCATCACGTAATTGCTCGAAGGTATCAAGTATTACATCTAATTACCACATAATCTCCAGCTAACCCTTACATTACATAACATTATTACACTATGCATCATTAAGCTAAACTAGCTAGCAAGTGATAAACGAAAACGACATCCATGGGTCCTAATGTTGCTTAAAACGACAAATATAATGACCCATGATGACATTGATTATATCCTCCTCAATAATACAAAATTGATGATGACACCACTTAATTAATTTAATTAGACAATGAAAATGATAATCCACATAATAATATACTAATCAACTAAAGTCGACAATTTTATGGCTTCTGTTAGACGTTCACGTCCAACTCCTTGAAAGTCGACTCCTTGAGCTTATTTCCATCATCTGATTTTATCCTAAAGATTCAATCTAGTTTTCTTATTGCTAATAATAATTAATATGTCCATGATCATTAGGTTATGGACCATGTAACATGAGAATAATATACTCCCTCTTATTCAACTGACTCGTAACATTTGCTTTTTTCAGATGAAACTTAAGCAGACGTAAAATTTAACGAGTTGAATAAAAGAGAGTATATACAATAAATGTCACTCTAAAAAACCCGTCTTTGATAAAATGGCATTCCTCACCTTACTAAGATCTCTACCTTTAAGAGTCCTACCAATTCCTTCATAAACTGAGAATGAAGAGATTTGGTTCCTTGCAAATTTCCTAGCAAGGTACTCATGTGGTGGCATCATTCCGTCGATATCATCATCATCTTCATCGTCATCCTCATAATAATCGTCATGACGATCATTAACAACATTCTTAATATTAATAATATTATTATTGTAATAATTTTTATTTTTTTTGGAGGGTTTACCATAAATTTTGGACCAATCAGGGATGTCCAAAGGAGCAGAAGACATTTTTTTACCACCAGTAAATACTTCAGAAGATGATGATTTAGGTATCATTCTTGGAGCAGTAAAAACTCTAGAAGAAGATGAAGAATTGGTAAAAAAAGATGAATCTTTCATGGGTTTTCTAGGTTTTGAACATGAATTATTCATCTCTTTTTTATCTTCCATTATTCCCCATATTTCTCCTTCTTCAAAATCTTCATTTTTTGCATTTTTTCTTCCATATCTTCCTGCCATTCTATTAATTTTTATTGAAAATTTTAGTTGAAATATAAGGGAAAAAGAAGGTTATTTATTGAGAAATTAAGGTAAAATTGTTAGTGAAGTGGAAGCAAATAAGCAAAAGAAAGCAAGTCAAATAAGGTAAAGAGAGTGGGCATGCCCTTTAAGTAGGATGAGAAGAGGGTGTTTTTTTCTTTTATCAGCTAGTCTCTCTTAAGACGATTTTAACTTAAAGCGAGAAAAATATCGTCATTTTATAATTAAAAAATGATCATTTAACGATAAAAAGTTATGATTAAAACTCACTTTTTAATAATAAGCTGACGAAATTTTTTATCAGAAAATGTTTATATTTTAGTGCAAAATGACCATTTTATATATTGTTTTGATTTGAGACGAGTACCATCTTATTCTGAAATGAGAATTTACCTTTTATTTTTGGGTTGTCTAACTTTTTTTGAGTGAACTTGAATTAGTAGGTGGCTTAGCAAATGGCAACCATCACCATCATTTGATATTTTTAGCCAATTACATTTTATGGTAAAAATTGACAAAATATTTAAAAACAATGGGTAGACAATAGACATACCACGGTATATATACACTATATGTCAACGAATAGTGAGGGAAATGTGTGTATTACACACATTTATAAGATACACGCATGTGTGAGTTTGATGTATCTCACTCAGTCTTTCATGGCCAAATGTTGTCGAGTGTGGTACATAAAAAAACTAGTACTCTGTATTTGTTTTCCAAATACCTTCATATGTCATAAAAAAAAATGAGTAAAGGGCAAGATAAGGACTTATACTTTGAGTTTTTTTCCAGTTAAGGACTTCAAGTTTCGCACTTTCCAGTTAAGGGACTCAATACCAACTTCTGTTCATTTCCGTTAACTTTCCACAGTGCTGAATGCTTTAACTAACAAGTCAATTATTATTGCCCCAATTATTTAGTTGTTGCCTTAATTTCATCTCACCCCACGTTTGAACTTATTATTCTTCTTCCATATAGTTTTAAAATTTGATTTATGAACTTGAGTGGTTGAAATTACTATTATCTTTACAAATAGGTAAATGCGAACAAAAATATACGATACGGTCTTTTTATTACATATACGATACGATATATGATTTTTATTATATCGTATCGGGTATATGCGGAAACCGTATACACGGGATAACGTATATAAGGAAACCGTATACGCGTAAAATCCGTATCGGTAAAGATACTAAAAAAAATAAGACTTTAAAAACCGGATATCTTAAAAGCATATCAGATACGATTTTGCTCTACAACTCAAGTTCTAAAGAAGCTCACTGCTTAACCACCAATCTAATGAGCACACTCAAAACAAACAAACAAACAAACAAACAAACAAAAATGGTTTTCGTTTGATTTCTTACCTTAAAGGATTGATTTAATAGATTAATTGGATGGAAAAGATAGGAGACTTATCAATTTGGGCAATTAAAATAAATAAAATACATAGAGTAAAAAAAGTGTCACATTAATGCTAGTTAATGGAGAAACTAACGGAATAGGGATTGAAGTCTTTAATTGGAAAGTTAATTAGTTTAGGTCCTTAACTGGAAAAAATGTAATAGTTGAGGTCCTTGTCTTACCCTTTACTCAAAAAAAAATTGTGAAAATATATTAATAGAATAACAGACAATAAAACAGCCAAAAATGACTATTTAAAAAAAAAAGTTCATCCTACCAATTTATTATACAATATAAACTACGGAGTGGTATTATATTTGACATACAATACATAAAATGGGAAATTATTAGTCTTAATTGACCGAGAAATTTAGATTTTAATTTGCATAGCGGAAACTAAAAAGAACATTTTAAAATTTACAAAATATAATAGACATTAATTATCGATATTCATGATAATATATGACTATTGAGTGTAATAGGAGTATATGAATAATTAATTAAGTATATTCTACTGCATCATTTACTTAAATTTCATACTCCGTATATGCTACTCCACTTGAAATCCACCTAAGTTTCCATAATACTTTAAAAATGAATAAATCCAAAAGAAAGCATCTGCCTTTGGCTGATTATGGCTATCAATGCCTCCAAAACAAGGCCAAAAGAACTACAGAAATATAGTACTCCAATAAATGCAAAATTACAAGAGATTCCATTTCATTTCAACTTTTACTCACTTTTTATTTTACATAGGGTAATAGTACACATTTACTATATACTACACATTTACTGATATACTGTGTTACATAGTTACTTTGTCCCGTACTCCCATATCAAGAAACCATCTCAATTAAAAAGTATAACCTGATAGTTGGAGTTCCAAGTTTGGTTTTATACTCTAACATCCCAGTCTATTTTTTACGTTTTCCCTATTTAGTTGTCTGCATTGGTGGTCCATGTATGAGGATCGGGGGGGTCTTGGACATATAAGCGAATTTTTTATGCAGTTAGTCCGAAATTTTAGGCTAATTTAAATAAAATTTATACATTTTACTTAAAAATAACATCCATATCACCTTTATTTGAAAGAAAATTTTGTGAATCCGCTCTATTATCATACTCAATTGTGTATATTTTCGTTTTAAGTATATGCAAGTTATTTTATCTCTCAAAACATACGTTGTATATCATGCATGTCTCTTCCTACTACGTGTCAAAAATAAACGTAAAGAATTGATCGAGACTGATGTATATCGGCTTTATTGGAACTTTTTATTTCAATAAATGAATAAATACAAAAATGGTCACGGATTTCAAGGGGTCTTTACAAATCCTGAATTCTGCAACAATTCCATCAGATCAAATAAGAAGAAGAGATAGAAATCAATAGAAAAAGACAAGGTAAAATCTCTTTTTTTACTGCATAAAATGAAATAATTACTCCAATTACCGACCAAAAAAAGGCAAAAAAATTGATGGGATTTGACAGAGAATCTGAATTTTTCTATTACTATTTTCTTTACCTAGAAATATTTGTCTTTGTAACAGAAGATTAAAAAGTTTTTTGTTGTAAGCAAAATAAGGAAGAAATCTCAAGTGACTGATGATCACACTACTGAAATTTTACTTGTTATAGAAATAGTAGCAAACTGTAAAAATCCCTAGTTCTGAATTAATTTAAAGCATCATTAATTATTTCCAAGAATAAATTATGCAATTAATGTACACAGTCGTATATTAGCATCGTACAATCAACACATATCTAACTGAGCATATATATAACTTTTTTGAGCTTTGTTAATGTTTTTATTTTTTATGCTCAACTAGGTGAGTTAACTTTATTTTTTTGTACTACAACTAGCAGCGGATTTAAGTTACAACGGATAAAATGGGATCATTTTATAATAAAATACTTGCAAGAAGTTACCATAAGTTTATTAATAAAAACTGGCCATTTTAATTGTAACTTTTTATTATAAATTTCTTGTTTTTTATTATGAAATGATTACATTTTTTCTATCGTAAATTTGAGACCGTGGATTTTCTTTAAGCTAAACCTTTTGCCTTTTTTACTTAGAAGTTGTGAAGTGGTCCATTGCTTGCCCTATCATGTCACTGTAGTCTCAATCATACAATGTAATGATATGTTAAGAGCAATTTGGATTATTACGGGTTTGTTAAAGTAGGAATAGTAAATTAGTAATGTATTATTGGTTAGTTTTCTTAAAACTTGAAGTTAATTTATGTTTGGGAATATAGTTTTTGTGTTATATTTGAGGATTGATACTCTTGATGTTCGAGTAACGGAGAGGTCCAATACCTTACTTTACTTGTACTGGATAAGGGTTGGAGGTAATCAGTTGAACTCGGAATCACGAATTATTAGAGATAATCATTTAAGGGTCATGTTACCTTGTGTGTATGTCAATTATTGGTACCCGTAGTTACAAAATGTGATTACTCGTGATAATCTGAATATTTGATGATGAACAATCTTAAAGTATAATAAAAGTAACAACTTTACTCCATTTATATAAAGTTTCTCTTATGAAAAGTCGGACCATCTTAAATCTCCGAAAATGGACACTAATTAGTCACGATTACGGAGTGGTAAACAATAAAATACTCGAATTTGTTTTTTTATTTAATGCAAATTAAACACGAATTTAATATTATAAACCCGTCAAAGCAGTATCCGAATCTATACAATGAATATCCTAGTAATGGTATGTTAAACTATGTATAGAGAGGATGGCGAATGGGATTAGCATGTAAGACCATCCCTAAGCAAGGTCAATTGGAGGTCATGACCTTGCTTGGGTCACCTTAATTACATGATTAAGAGACTAATTTGGTGACCTTGTGGTGACCTTGAGTTGGCAAGGGGCAATTGTTGCCCTTGAGTTGAGACAAGGTCAATTTGAGTGACCTTACATGTGTCACTTTGTTAGTGGCTCATTTAGAATATTTGAGTAAGAGAGAGGTTTTGGTGGGGTAGTGAATGTAATAATAAATGATTGGAAATATTGTAAAGTGGAAAAATGATTGGGTTGGTGACCCAGGTCGCGACCTTCTGCTTGGGAGGGTAAAAGTAGGTCAAGATTAATAAGATGTGATTAAGAGGAAAAATTTTGGCGACCCGATTAAGGTGACCTTCTGCTTGGGGATGGTCTAATTTGTAAACAATTGAACAAATCACGATATTGGGATAACGTAGCAGTTGGAAATTGGGATGATCCCAAAATGTAAATTTATTATTCCCATGTTTTGCAGGATTGTATAGAGTAGAGTATAGTACTACTATTATGGTGATTGGTAAAAGTGTAGAACAAGGATTGGTGAAGTCAGCTGTTTCACTGATTTCTGCATTTTATATCAACCTTATCCAAATACTCCTTCCTCCATCCTCTATCTTACGTCTGTCACCTAGGGGTGTTCACCGGTCCAAAACCGGACCGGACCGGACCGGACCGGATGAACCCGCGGACCGGCCAACCTCCTAACCCAAGACCGGGGACCGGACCGGTTAGTAGGGGACCCGGACTGGACCGGACCAGAACCCTTTAGGTCCGGTTTTTACCGGGTTTGGACCGGACCGGTACCACTTTACAAGGCAAATTAAGTTAATTTTTTTTATATGGACCGGACCGGACCGGACCGGAGACCGGCCACCATATTTTTGGGAACCCGGAGACCGGACCGGTATGTATCCGGTCTGGACCGGACCGGACCGGCCGGTCCGGTTTGCCGGTCCGGGCCACTTTTTGTTCACCCCTACTGTCACCTGCTCACAGTCATTTGTAAACGGTCCAAAGTTTAACTCGGCCCGTAGCGGGTGGTGGTCCGGACCGGGCTCAGGCTGATCGACCCTAAACCGACCTTTAGGAGTGGGTCATTTGTAAACTTGTCAAAGTTTATCTAGAGTCGTTGAGCTGGTCATGAAACGGCTCAACCTGATCGAACCTAAATCGAACTTGCAGAGTGGCGGACTGGCCGATCCGGGCCGGTTTCAAGAAAGCCAAACTCTACTGGCCCTTAGGCGGGATGCGCCAGGTTTGGGCGGGTCCACATTGATATTTTTTTTATGTCTTTGAGCAGGCCGGGCTTTGGATTAGGGACCTGGTTCGAGCAAGTTCACGGGGACTGATCGGATACATAGCGATTTGTCGAGCCGAAGATTAGTAGACCCAAGGAGCAGGTAGGGCTGGCCCGATCTATGCAATTGACCACTTATCGGCTCGTAATCTAACTCGATATGTATATTGATTCGTGATTAAATGAGGTGAACTGGAAATGATTGGTAGAAAGTAAGAGTATTGTTTTTGCCATGGTTTTAACATATTAACCTAAATTTCGAAACTATTTGACTTGATGTAAACTTTGTGTACTATTATAGCCATTAATTCAATCAATCTTACTCCTCTACCTCAATGATAATGTGGATCACTATATAGACGATTAGACTTGATTATCTCATCCTTTCCAGAAGGTCTTTAGCTAAAGTTTCAAATTATTTGCTATGACTTATTTGGCTTTAACTCTTTACTTCATTTCAAATGATCATCACCAAAATAGATTGAGCTATACTTGATTTGTCGCCATCAATAGTTGAAGTTAACTCTTTAATTTCTTGTTGATGTTACATGTAAACTTTAGCTAAAGTGTCATATTCTAAGTACTCCGTAGTTGCTAACTTGCTATACCGTCTTATTATATAATTTCATGTAGGCTGTTTAATAGCAATGTTAAAAGGTTCTCGCAATCCGGGTACTATAAATCTTTGGAGCACCAACGTAACTACTACAAAATGAGTGTTGCTATTACATGGGGTCTCATACGGTCTTTTGAAATCGGACTTCTCAAATTTACTTGACCAAATATTATTCGATGTCTTAACGAACTTTGAAGTGATATAGAGCATAATGTACTTTTGTCACCATAGTTTTAAGCCTTAGTTTCTTTTTACTCCGTAAAATGTTAGAATTGACTCGATCAGTGATCATTTGATTTAGTTTTTTCGGGCTTATAACATTCGACCTTAGCTGAATATCAAAAGCTAGTATAGTTCTATTCTAATGTTTTCAGTTAGACATTGTTGTAATCTTCCAAAGGCACGCATTAGTGTGATATATAAAAGAAAGATATATAGTGGAAGATTCTCAATAGAAAGTTAGAATATACTTCGTAAAACATTTATACGGAGTTAAAGTTTTTGGGATAGAATATTTCACAAACTTTCTAGTAGTAAATCTATATGCTCTCAAGTCATGCTTTAGAAAATTAGAATGTTATCATAATTTTGTACATAGACGCATATATGTAGTGGTGAAATTAAGGAAGCGCTAGTAGAAACACTCGCTCTCACAGAAGGATGAAAATTTCCAAGGTTTTAATTAAAATTTCCAAACAATTTTTGAGTTTTCTTTAATCCTCCACTAAACTCAAATTCTAACTCCGCCATTATTGCACATAGACTTGTCATATAGTCAACTTATTATAGGTGATAAGGTGATCATTTTCTTGATTACCTCTCATGAACATATATGGCTACATTAGGATTAGCCATTATTTCAATAGAAAGGATAGTTGCCAAATTTATCAAGTTGGTACTAACTTGTCGAGCACTTCCAAAGTTCCAATTCACTCAAACATTATGGAGCTATCTATTTGCACCTCCATAATGTTGTCATCTAACACTAAAACAAAACGATCAATATTCAATACTATCAATTGATATAACTAATAGACCAATAGCGTATTAGATGTTGATAACATGTATACTATTGGTGCCTTGGTGGAGCCTTGAACACTAATTATTGGAAGAGATATTCTCCACTATCCATAATTTAGTATTTCGAAAAATAAAACGTAGAAAACCCATTGCTAAATCACTTTCGTTACCTTGAGAAATGGCTAATAATATCAAATAACAAAAGAAAAATTACTCGATTAAGTGTTTGTTTGGTCTCTTTATCCGTTCGTTACTTTGATTATTGAACCCTCCGATTTTTATACAGTTTTTCTCTTAAAATGGACATAACTGTCTTATGTAGTAAACCGATTTTTATACAATACTCAACTTGAATAGATAAGACCAATTTTTTGACAGCTCCTAGATGTTATGCTTTTCTCTCATCTATCTATTTTTCAACTTATTTTAAAATTGAGATACGAATATATCCGTTTTAAACCGAATTTATGATTATTATAATGAATTCGGATATTTGTATTTGTTTTAGCATGATACTCCCCCATCCATCCTAGTCAAAGGCCACTTGAATTACCATTAGTATTGTCAAGGTGGTAGTCACTTCAATTCAATATCTACCTAAAATTGAAACATACTTCGTATTTTTGTGGCTGTTAAATGTACATAACATTGTGCACTATATAAGAGCCCCCACTTATCACATTTGAGTAACCATTCAGATAACAACAAATCTCTCTTGCTTGCAACGGATCAAATACTACTCATGTGAGTAGATAAGACAAAACAAATTGATACTCCCTTGATACTCTGCTCACATGGGTAATACTTGCATTGTCAGTCACAAGCTTGTGAAAGATATGTCTATCACAAATGAGAATTTGTGTTCACCTAAAATGGCCGCATCATCAAATTTAACTCTAATTAAGATAATACGAAGTAATTATAGCCTTCTATTAATATTAACTTATAAAGGCCAATCAAGTCATAAATCTTCATCATGTATTGAGAAGATATTTCCGTCTACCTGTGTATAGATATTTACGTATATTGCTTAATTCTTGTGTAAGTTATTGTGAGACGGTTAGCTGTCATATAGGCCTTAGAATTAGGAAACCCTAGATTTTGTTTTCCTATATATACATGCCTCTTTGTACGTCTTTTATTCATCAATCAATATACACAAAACTTCTCCCAATTTCCGTTTCTTTATGGCATCTGAGCAAACGATCCTGAGCAATTAAGATTATTCATCATTTTTTTTTTTTTACATAAAATTTACTCATGACAGGGGGAATTTCTGGCGACCACGGCAAGGGAATCGAAATCGGGGATAGCAAGGTGCATGATACAATTACTCCGTCATCACCTCTGTATCTCCACCCCTCCGAGAGTCCCACACTGTCAT
>JAGPOY010005036.1:0-11355 GCA_018983105.1 Silene uniflora | reverse complement strand
GTGAGATTACCTTTAATAGCGGGCCTATTGTGAGATTACTTTTAATAGCGGGCCTAGCGGGCCGTCCATGGGCAATTTTGTTTAGTCCAAGCCCGCCCATTTATTCTAGCGGGCCTAGTTTTGTTGTCCGCTACCCATTTATTTTTTGATTTTTCTTGTCCAAGCCCGCTATTTTAGCGGGCCGGGCGGGCCGGGCCAAACGGGCCGGCCCACACTTGATCAGCTCTACCACACACTATTTGCCGGTGCACAATCCTAAAGTGCTCAAAATCTGAGATCACCTTCCTTTTAAAAAGCTGACCAAACAACACACAGTCCACAGCTCACCAGCTCCCCCTGAACCAACTAACCCCATCTATCCATTCTATAAATTCTAAAGTCATTCACACTTACCTCTCTTTCCTCCCTCTTTCGTTTCTCTCTCCTCTGTTTTTACCCCCCAAATACTCCTTAAACTATCTCTTTCCTTTCACATTTCTCTTTTCTTCTTCCTACTTCTTACTTTACGTTTTCCGATCGCGCTCTCTCTCTCTCTCTCTAAAACCTAATTAATTTATTTAATATCTAAATTAAACCCTAACCAACATTCTTCCTTCAATCAACCTTCGCCGTCTTCGTCTCCGTCTCCGTCGTTGTGTTCATGGCGGATATAGGATCTCTCACTCCTGGTATCCGTTTAGGTGTGAACTCTTTTTTTTTTCACTTTTTTAATTTATTTAATTTATTGCTGTGTATTTGTTTCGCTTCGGTTTTTATGCTTTAATTCAAGTGATTATGCTAATTTTAGTGTATTTTAGTGTTTTGCTGCTTAATTTGATTTATTTTTATCAATTAATTTGTTGTTTTGCTGTGTAATTCTAATTTTAGCTCGAACTGTGAATCTTGTGTCTTTTGTTTTAATTTATTTGATTTATTTGTCGAATTGAAGTAATTATTCTTGTTATCTTTCTTTTCTGTATAATCAATTGCTATTTTTAGTGTATTTACTTGCTCAATTATGTGTTATGTGCTGTTTTGCTGCTTAATTTGATTTGTTTTTCTCACTTAATTTGTTGTTTCAGTATACTTAATTGCTCAATTTAGCGAAATTTTGGTGCTTTAACATCGTCCTTCAGACCGATTATATGTTCTTTTGATGTTTTACTGCTTTCTTTGAATTATTTCAATTTTTTTTTTGTTGGAATTCTAATTTTAGCCTGTACTATGTTTCCAGTGTCTTCTTTGCATTAATAGTTCCGTCGTCTTGCCATTTTAGTAAGCGATTTCCTAAATAAGTGGAATATTAAGTGGGTGAATCCTGAATTTAGCTCAGCCAAGCTATAATATCCAAATAGAGTAAGATGTCATACTGGTACCCTGCTGGACTGCTGGTAGTTTCGGAAAACAATTATTTTCAAGGTCTTAGACTCGTTTTAGTCGTTTAGAATGTATTCTGCATTCTTTTCTGCAAGGATGATGGATCCCCCAGGAAAAAGTACTGGCTTTAGCATTGACACACGCTTTTCGTACTTGTGAGTCTTGGTAGTTGCTTTCTTCCGGTATAGTCTTTAGCATTTATGCTTCCGTCGTTTAATCTAGGTAGTTGTAAAAGTCCTGTGTTGCATTTGATCAGGAAATGCAATTGATGAGGATAGTGCTTTCTTAGTTGGTTGCAATCCAAGTTGTTCTGCTAGAAAGTCTTCATATTTGATTTTCTGTGCTTTGTTGGTCATGATGCTGCTTGCCCGATGCTTCTAATGTTGTATTGTTTTGTCGATCTATAATGGAAGTGCTTCTTGACAAGAAAGGGGAGATTTTGGGCATTAATTTTCAATTTTACATTGTAGTAATAAAAACTTGTTCTGATTTCTAGTAAACTAAATTTGTTATTGTTATATTATAATTTTCTTGAAAGATTCATGTGATGAATTTTGTGTTGTATTATTTGACATTTATTTATTGATTTTTGGAATCAATACTTAATCAATGTCTGCTGACTGACCTCTTAACTCAAATAGATATACAACAGTTACAGCTCGAAGCTCAACATCGGTGGTTGCGGCCGGCTGAAATCTGTGAAATTTTGAGGCATTACCAGAAGTTCCAAATTTCTTCAGAGCCGCCAAACCTACCCCCAAGTAAGATCCACTAACTTTATTTACCCATTTTCTTAAAAATTTTGGTAGTTAACATCTTTAAATTTTCCTGCCTTTGTGTGCGTGTCGAGGTAGGAGTATGTGTGTGTTATTCTGGCTGCTATCAGTTCTGAAGAGATCATAGCAAGCTGTACAAATAAAGTCTTCATCTGTCAATGTGACTAATTTCTAGTCATTCAAGCTTGTATATATAATCGAAGTTCCTTTAGATTTCTTGTAACAATTCCGTTTCACATATTAGCGATGGACTATCTTGGTTATGACATTGTTTCATCTTAACTGGATCTGTAAGCGTAGGGGTAAAATAAACGAATAGGTCAGTAGGTTAGACCCTTGGTTTGCTCATGTTTGACTTTTGGTCGAGTTGAGCTGTCATGAATTCATCTCCATTGTTGTGCATACACGCATATCTAAAGGAACTGTATCTTTTCCTAGAGGGACTCTTAAGCCCCCTAGGCCTACGCATCCATTTTTCTTGGAAAGGGAGGGGTCTTGGGAGGTGGAGGAGCTGAGTGGAGTGATGGCATCTGCGTCTGCAGAAGATGTTACCTGGTAAGAAGTGGTGTGGCGCATGTGACACAAAGTTATAAGTGATACACGTGATAATTGCATAGTTAATATGTCTTCATAGAGTTCTAGCCAATAGTTAATATGTCTTCATAGAGTTCTAGCCGAGTCTGATATTATTTTATGGTAAATGATTGCATTGAAAAGTTGGGGTGCAAATCTGAAATGAGCAGCATGTTAGTAAAGGAATCATACCCCGATCCCAAATAATTTATCTGTTGACGCAACTTTTTTTTAGCTGTAGGCTTGTAGATGAAAAAACAAAATATGATGCATAATTTAATTATTTTGGGATCTAGCATAAATGATCTGTATTTACCTAGGCGTAAGCCATGTTATTTTCTTGTAATAAAAATTCTTTACACCCTGTATCTTGTGTCATGTCCCCTTATCTGTGTTGCCATCTTCTGATATCATGTTTTAATTTACTTAGCGACACTGGTTTAGGTCCTCGATTGCCCTTGAAATTCTTATATGAACCAATTTCAATAAAAATTTGCTCAATTTTCATTCAACTTTGCGTTTCTGAAACCTCTACGGCCCTTTGGACGCTTAATGGGAAGTCGATACCGTAGTTTGTGGAGAGTGGAAGGAGAATAGTGGAGTAAAGTTTAAGGGCAAGAGGGGCCAAGAAACAACGAGCCTGCGATCTCAAAGGAAGCGTCAAAATGAAGAATATGTGATATGCCACAAGCCCAAAATAACAATATATGATGCATACTTTAATAAGTGCCTAAACTTTAGAGTTACCAGGTCATGGAATTCTATTGGGATGTTTATTGTGCATCTATTTGTCGCTATGTATAATTCTATTTGTTCACGTATTGTAAAGACTCGTCTTGTCAGTTCTTATTTCTTTCATGATGCTAACTGTTCTGTGACATGCACACATTCTTCTCAGGTGGCTCACTCTTTCTTTTTGATCGGAAGGTTTTGAGGTACTTCAGGAAAGATGGCCACAATTGGAGAAAGAAAAAGGATGGAAAGACGGTGAAGGAAGCTCATGAAAAGCTAAAGGTAAGCTGTAAATGAGTGTCTTTTTATCTATTTTTTATTTATCTTTGAATTTCACTTCCATGATTTAATTGATCAAGCCATAAGGTTCAAGTCAACTTACTATTCACTAGAAGTTTTTCTCCCTTATTACGAAACAAAAAAAGGGAAAATCAGGAGAAATGAACTTATAATACTTGAATTTATAGCTTGTTTACGTTATTGGACTAATATGCAACATTGTCAGGATGAAACTTAGAGATCTCATCTCGTTTTCGATTATAGGTTGGAAGTGTTGATGTGTTACACTGCTACTATGCCCATGGTGAAGATAATGACTGTTTTCAAAGGCGCAGCTACTGGTTGCTGGAAGAGTATGTGTAGTTAATTTAGAGTTCTGTTTCATGACATGCTCATATTTCATAGAGCAAGTATTTTTGTTTGAGACGTCTTTGTGTACTTGTTTCTTACAAAGCTAAATTAATTTTCAGGGAGTACATGCATATAGTTTTTGTGCACTACTTGACAGTTAAGGTACGTTTTTTTTTGTTTTCTATTTCTCCCTCTTTCAACGGTTCAAGGGTTTGGTCAAGTGGTCTTTAAATCTGTTCTTTTGTATGGATGTTTCTCTAGAGTTGTATTTAATTTTCATTTTTCTTTAGCGTAAGCTAAGGGAAGCTTGAACAAACTCCATGTTTGATGACATATCTTTTTTTCAAAAAAGTTTTTCAATTTTGCTACTGCTGTATTTGTGCTCATCATTAGCGTGTCGTGCTTATCATTGACCTGCTGAGGACTTTAAGTGCTGTACATGTAATGGAGATTTGGTAGGACAACATAGTGCTTTCATCTTCAGCATTGGCACCCTAATAATCGGTGATAGTGGTTGTCATATGTCTAATCATGAGCTTTGTGAATACATTTAGTTCATTGATGGCTGGCTTCTAGCGACTGTGTAAGGGCATCTGCAATGGGCTTCCTTTCCCTCTGATGTAATCGTGGAAGGCAGGAGATAAGTGCCTGCATAAATGTGAAAACAAGCTTAAAACTTATCCTGGGGTGTATATGTATTGCTATATCAAAGTTCAATTTTCTAAGTCTGCGTGGCTTGTTAATAACTAACAATTTCTTGCCCCTCCTGAGATAATTTAAGTACGAGACTATGGGATGCCCGTTTTCTCTGGAAGAAGACATTATCACACAATTCTCTCTGTTCGGTTTCCTTCTCCTTCCTCCTGTCAGTAGGGCATCCATTCTCTTAACCTTTTCATAAGAGTATGAAGTTATGTACTTGAGGTCATTCTTAGTAAGAGTTAGATACCTGAGGTCATTCGGTTTCTAACATCTATGCAATGTACTCCCCGCATTTTGGTCATTTGTTTACAACCTATTCCATATTTAGGTGTTTGTCAATTTTTTTAACCTTTTTATTGGAAAATGCTTTTAATCTGTAAACTGATTCTGTAAACTGATCTTTCACTTCCGTAAAAGATTTCATTGTACCACTTCGTCTACTTGTCATCAAAAATCAATAGGCAAATTTGTTTGATCATCCTTTCTCAGTCTTTATGCTAAAAATTTTAAGGTAAACAAATGACTCAAACATAGAGAACATATCTAGAGTGCTCTTACAGGTTTACTTTGGTTATCTGACCTACTACTTCTGACTTTACACTGCCAAAATTTTACTCTTGAGCAATATTCTTGTACTCTTAAAACCTATTCCTTCTCTGTTATCGTCAGGCTTACATAATGTAGCTGAACTTGTTTCATAGGATCAATTGTTTGCGTGCTTACCATCTTTTCATGTTCTTTTTCCTGCCGTTTTATCAAAAAGCAGGGCAACAGAAGTAGCCTTAGAGAGGTTGAACCAGTACGTTCTAGTTCTCCAATGTGCAGCTCATTATCAAGTAGTGTCTCAACTAGCTACAATGATGAAGTTGAATCAGGTAAGTTTTTTGTCCAATTTCGCTATAATGCAGTTTCAAGCCATGTAATAGTTCTCACCTCTTTTGTCCTGCTTTTCTGATAAGAGCACTCCTATTATAATGACCCGTGTCTCGGTGTCTGTCCGGAGTTTTCAATTTAAATCTGATTCATCAAGCTTGCATTGATACTACACCGTGGTGCAGAGGATAATTACCAAGCCATGTCCAAGTACGCTGCATCTATGAACTTCCCTCTTGCTGAAGATAATTTTGAAAACAACAAGATGGGTGGCATAATGAGCTCTAACTTTCTGACTCCTACCAGTATGTTTCAGCATCTTCTCATTTCCATAACAGCTTCTTTAATTGATTTTAGATGTGTTTATCTTTCTTCTCTGATTTTCTTGGTGTTCAAATGATTATAGGCGTGCAGCTCTCGGCTCCCGGGTTAAATTATGTGGCACTTCCTCAAAAGGGTAGTGGATATAATAATGAAGATAACTTAAGAGCTCTTGATTTGGAGAGCTGGGAGGACGTACTTGAGCAGTGTACAAAAGACTCAGGAGTTCTACCTTCTCAACCTGCTACTATTCCTTCTACTCTCCTTGGTGGTGGAAACACTGATGATTATAATGGAACTTTCAGCCAACTTTTAGATGTTGGCTTTGGTATAAAACCAAGTTCAGGAGGATCTGTAGCTCCATACACTTCACAGGTGATCTCTTATTTCAGTTACTTCAAGTCAAAAGAAAAGCTTTTCTCTCTATGCATGGCTGCTAAAGTAAAAACTAGATGTATTTTCATGTGAAAACACTATGTTAAGATATGTAGACTCCATGTAATAAGAATGTCACCGGTCTTCCAGCTGTTAGTGATTGGGTATTTCACAAGAGAATTAGGAGGTTACCAAAGGTTATCAATTTGTTATTGAAGTACGTTGTTGTACGATGAAATGTGGTTATCTCTAGGTCATCATATAGAATATCCCTCTTTCAGAAAATGGCTGATTTGCAGGCTAGTTTCAAATCTGCACGTTGCCCACCATATTAATATGATTTTAGTGCCGTGGCTATCGCTTACGTCCACTGTAAGGTCTTTGAGGGGTATTCGTGTATTGCGGATTTGCGGATCCATTTATGCACAACAATTATGTATTCCAAATGTGTCAAAGTTTTAATGATTGCAGCCTAATGATGTAATTTGGTTTATCAGAGGAACAATCTAGTAGAACCTCCAAGTATGGAATTTCCAGATACTTCGATCACCTCTGTGGCTGCAAAGCAACCAATACTTGGAAGCCTTCGGGCAGAGGAGGGACTGCAGAAAGTTGACAGTTTCTCAAAATGGATGACGAAGGAACTAGATGGTGTGGATGACTTGCAATTGAAGTCATCTTCCAATCTGTCATGGCAGAATATTGAAACAGCTACAGATGTTGATGATCCCTCAATGGAGAATTATTCAATGAGTCCTTCTATTGGCCAAGATCAGCTTTTTGACATTCATGACTTTTCACCAAGCTGCGCTTCCATGGAGACAGAAACCAAGGTTAGTTTTGCTGTATATTTCTTGCATGTTGCTCAGCTTGTTAAAGACTTGGTTTACCAAGTTTTCAATGATTTATATATTTGTTAACCGTGTTTCTGTTTGCATGATATTGTAGGTTGTCATCTCTGGAAGATTTTTAGTGAGCCCATCGAACGTCTCCAAGTATAACTGGTCATGTATGTTTGGGGAAGTGGAGGTGCCTGCTGATGTTCTAGGAAACGGTATTCTGTGTTGCTATGCCCCACCACACAATGTTGGCCGAGTCCCATTCTATGTTACATGTTCCAATAGATGTGCTTGCAGTCAAGTGCGAGAATTTGAATTTCTGGCAGAGAGTCAAGATCGCAACAATGGAAACGCAAGTTTTAACGATGTGAAGGAGAAACAACTTATTATCCAACTAGAAAGGCTTTTATCTACGAGATCATCTGGCAATTTGGATGCTAGCAACTATATCAAGCAACAGCCAGTTGTGAACAAAATATTTTTGTTAATGGAGGATGAGCTGTGCTTAGGGGTTGAAAATCATCTGAAGGAAAAATTGCTCTCTTGGCTACTTGACAAGGTGAGTGAAGATGGAAAAGGTCCTAATATACTGGATGAAGAGGGACAAGGGCTGCTGCACTTAGCTGCAGCACTTGGTTATGATTGGATCATACCAGCTACTTTAGCTGCTGGTGTAAGTGTGAATTTCCGTGACATCAATGGTTGGACAGCCCTCCACTGGGCTGCATCCTTTGGCAGGTAAACCTTATATACTATTGTGGTCGATAACTCTATATTGTTCATTTCTATGAATTACCAATATGCAGTGTAGGCTCGCTGTAGTTTTTGCAATAACATACTTTTGTTGAGATTGAGGTTGTCCACTGGATATAAAGCTTTGATAAATTGTACTTAAAACTCTAGAATGCACATCGACACTCGGTATGACACTTACACTTCATTTTAAGCCAAAAAATGTTTGCAACACAGTAGAGAATTAATCCCAAAGTGTTTTAGGGTCCTCCGCCACTAATTATCGTTTGAAACCGCCAGTGATTGAGGAAAGTAGGGAAGAGAAGTAAGCTCTCTTTATACGACTAAAGATAAGGAAATAATACAAATGTGCATTTTGCTTTCAGAAAGAGTTGAATAAAGAATCAGTAATTACAAATACGTAAGTACTCGGTAGTTATTAACCAAACAAAAAAATAAAATAAAGTAATACTTAAAAAAATGACTATAAGAAGATAAATAAATAAAGCAATCCGAAAATATTAATAATGATATGAATAAGCGATTAAGGCAAAAAAAAAAGTGTTTGTCTATTCATCTTGTGTGTCTGCATAACACATCTCAGAAGATAGTGCAGTTATTCATATGTTGCTTTCATGAATTTCAGAGAGAAGACGGTTGCCCTCCTGGTTTCTCTTGGTGCTTTCTCCGGAGCTGTAATAGATCCGTCACCAGAGTTTCCTTTGGGTAGAACTGCGGCAGACCTGGCTTCAGCTAATGGATACAAAGGAATATCTGGTTTCCTTGCAGAGCATTCTTTGACTGCACACTTAGAGACTCTCACTATGGCTGAACAAAAGGTGGATGCTACTCTGGCAAATTCTATAGGCAAAGCTGTGCAAACTTTAAGAGAAAAGATGGCAACACCAGCCTATGAAGGTGACGGGTCAGACTTGCCATTGAAGGACTCATTGGCAGCTGTTCGTAATGCCACTCAAGCTGCTGGTCGCATTCACCAAGTTTACAGAATGCAATCATTCCAAAGGAAGCAAATTAGTGATACTGGCTGTGATGACGAGTCTTTGCTGATGGATGAACGTGTTCTTTCACTTCTATCATCTAGGATTCCGAAGCCTGGGCATGCTGATCAGCTAGTTCATTCTGCCGCAGTTCAAATTCAAAAGAAGTACCGTGGTTGGAAGAAGAGAAAAGAATTTTTAATTATGCGCGAAAGGGTTGTTAAAATCCAGGTGTGTTATCTTGGTCCATTCTTGAGTAGCCTGCTGCTTTTCACCTGTCTTCTAGAACTAAAAGTGATTTGTTACGATATGAATCTTGTTTTTATGGCGAACTTAATTGGTTGCTGTACTTTTTATTGTGATATAGCAATCATTCTACACATTTCTCTGCACAATTTTCATTATTGGTTATTCTAAAACAGCCTCTCTATCTTAAATACATGGTTATTTGGGTAAGGCTGTTTCTATCTGATTCGCCCTTACATCGCCATTTACGGGATCTGAAGGTTGAGACAATGGGGTAGTGTTGTTTCTTGTGGTCAAAGAATGTAACATCATCTGCAATCCGTATGCATGTGGTATATGACCATTGACTTTGATGTTTGGGGGATGGTATATACTTGCTTGGGGTTTTATTGAGTACAAATGAAGTTTTTAATTAGTCACGCTTTATATTCGTGTAGCATCACTGCATAACTAATATGACTCTTTTTAAAGGCCCATGTAAGAGGTCATCAGGTTAGGAAACGATACAAGACAGTTGTTTGGTCAGTGGGCATACTGGAGAAAGTGATTTTACGATGGAGACGTAAAGGAACAGGCCTTCGTGGGTTCCGTTCTGAAGCACTGAAAGCACCTGTCCCCGAAATTAAGCCTCCAGAAGATGATGAATATGATTATCTCAAGAAAGGAAGAAAGCAAACCGAGGAACGGCTACAGAAAGCCCTTGTTAGGGTGAAGTCGATGGTCCAATATCCCGAGGGTAGAGCGCAGTATAGGAGGCTCCTAACTGCAGTTGAAGGTTTCCAGAAAAATCAGGTATCACTTACACAACTCAACCATCATGTGTTATATCATTACCTTTCTAATATGAACCTGCTAATGTCCTGATGATAATTACACCTTTTGTGAAAGTGTGAAACAATAAAAATTAGGCGTGAGTGCCGTTTGTCAATTCTTTTTTGGCCATGTCTACAAGTGTGTATTGCATGGTGCTGTGTTAGTTTTTCAAACGTCAGATTTATAAACGTTAGGCAGTTAGTCAGAATTGTTCTCACATTTAGTCGACGACTACATCGGAGTACTAGTCGCCTACCAATGAATGGAAAAATTAAAGAATTTGTTTCTTAAAACATATTGCTCTTGCTCTTGTCGCCGGAAAGGAGATCAAAGAATTTGCTCCTCCTCTACTATTAAGAAAGGATCTTTATCTGTCTTTCTCTCGCTTTTCCCCTATTTTGCTTTCTTTAGATGGAAATTGATCGGGTCAAGTAACGGAGCCTAATTATGGCTTTTAGGTGTACATGGGTGGACGTTGGAGTGCTAAACTATTTCCTTGTGAACTACTAGATGGTGGATTTTGGTACTGCAATTTTCTAGTTTCCCTACTCGCCTGTGTTTATAGAGCTTCATGCGTAGTTATACTATATGAAGACTGAAGCCACCATTTCTGCTAAAGGAAAACCAGATTTTAGTTTCCTATGTTGTAGGTGTTGGCACTTGTCTTTTCAAAGACGATACTATGTAGTATGTAGATTAATTAGTGGTAGTCTTTTGTTCTCCTTCCCGGCATTTAGCGTGACATATTCCTACTGTTTTGCAGCCGCAGTCTGGTGGCAGTAATTTGAGTCGCTCAGAAATTGCACCCGTTGAAGTTGAAGATGATATGATTGACGTTGATAGCTTATTAGACGACGACAACTTCATGGCAATCGCGTTTGAATGATTTGTTCTGAGTTGTATATATACTGTATGGTCCAAAGCCCGATTGACTGAAAGAGGAAGTTAGAAAATTCACATAATGTACATAGTATATAAGATCTACTAGCGGGGCCGTTTAGATGACTAAAATGTAGAAGACTAGCAGTCGCTAATTCACAATGCAGGTTCAGGTTTGAGCGTAGAAATCATAATTGTTTGAGATTGACATGTTTAGGCATGTACAATTTTTTCTAGACGGTCTTTAGTTATAGTCTGTGTTCTTTATTTCTTCACCGGTGCAGCTTCAAATCATACTTGTTGCCTACTATATCAGCAGGATTCGCGCCTAAATTGGTAAAAGATCTTCTCAAAACTTGTGTAATTTAATGGGTTTTTTGTCAAACACCACCTTTAAAAAACTTTTTCTTCCAAACACCACCTTTAAAAAAAAAAATTGTCAAACACCACCTTTAATAAATTTTTTGTTGTCAAACACCACCTTTTGGCCAAAGTTTTGAGCGCTTGTAA
>JAGPOY010005035.1:0-11356 GCA_018983105.1 Silene uniflora | reverse complement strand
GTTATGGTTTTACATGGTTCTTACTTCTTATAAAGTGATGACGAGATTCAATGGAGTGTACAAACAATTGTGAATTTAAGTCGAATAAAATTTTGCGTCAAACAAATGTGAATTTAATTCAATGGAGTGTACAAACGATTTTTTTATTTTTTTTATTTGACATGTCATGAATTTACAACATATCTATTTATGGTCAAGTTTACATGAATAAAATGATGTAAAACTCGGAATACTACCTTTTAAGAATGCTAAATAATTATGCAAAAACCAAAAGTTCCAATTTTGTTAGAATTTGAGTACTTTACAAAGGATTTGTCTCATTTTCAAGACACCGTCCTATTTTGGAATTGATTGAACATAAAGTAAGGAACTTCTACACTTTTCTCCAAGCTGAGTTTATTGCATAATCATATTTGTCCAACTCATTAACATCTTCTTCTTCTTCTACTTCTACTTCTTTTATAACTGGACTTTTGTAACAGGTGGGTTCTACATACTTATCTACTTACATTGGAGTTACTTGGGTCCTAATTTTGACATGGTCACATTTATCTTTACTTTATGGCTCATCTTCTCAGTTGCATCATCAGGTAACCAACACAATCCTATGCAACATTTGATTTCAGTCACATTTTATGCAAATTATCGTTTAAGAATTAAGACCGTTGTAAGTTAAGACCGCACTCACAACCTATTTAAATGAGTACCCTCCTTTCGCGAGGGGTCTTTTTATTTGCAACGGTTTTAAGTGAGACTTACTAGCTAGTCCGTATTTGATAAATGTCATTTTTCTTGTTGCATGTAAATTATACTATACTATGCAAAAGTGCCAGGATTAAGGAATGATGAAAAAGTTAGAGGAGTAAATTTGGGAGGATGGTTGGTGATAGAAGGTTGGATTAAGCCTTCCCTCTTTGATGGCATTCCTAATGGAGATATGATTGTGAGTTAATTATGCCTTTTTTTCTGTTGGTTTCGGGTTTACGATAATAAAACTGCATTTTGAAATGGTGTATGACAATCAATTGATATGTAGGATGGAACAAAGGTGCAGTTAAAGTCTGTGACTTTGCAGAAGTATGTTAGTGCTGAGAATGGAGGTGGTTCAAATGTTACAGTTAGTAGGGATGGACCCTCTTCCTGGTACTATATTAGCACAATATTAACCTAAGTTCGAATTTGCCTTGTTTGATTGTGAATTTTCGGTTCTGTTTTTGCTACAAACTGTAACCCTCCTGAAAAATCTAAGTTCTTGTTAATGTTTGAGAATGAATTGTTTTCATTGTGCTTTTAAGTTCTTTCTTTTTGCCATGATTTTCCTGAACAATTGATTTCATTGTTTTCAGTAAAAAAATGTTGTATGAGTGGAGTTGCTGCTTTTAGCCATTAGCATTAATGCTTTTCATTGATTTTAGAATTCAGATAAGGGTGTTGATGGCTGTAAAAGAAAACTTTGAATAAGTAAAAAGAAAAGGATGTATTTGTTCATGAATTAGTGGATGGTTGACGAGTTGATGAGACAGCTGGTAATCCCCTTCATCGAAATGGGTGGTTGATCAGAATCTCTCTGTCGGTGTCTACCTTTGCTGAGGAGATTCTCTTACCCACTCATTACGAGATCAAGAATTCTATTCTTTATTCTCTATGTTTTTGCCATGAAATATTTCTATCCCTGTATGTTATGGGCTGAGATATTTTGAATTTATGACTATAACAACATGTAACTTATGTTAATATGAATTACAAAGCATTTTCTAATTCTTTACTTAGAGATGGAAAAGATCTTTGTTCTTATGACGGAAATTGTTATTTCTATTGCGATGCAAGTTGAACTGTTATTGTTTGCAACAGTGTATTATGATAGATTGCTCACTATCTATCTGACTAAATATTACTCGAGATTTACCCTTGGTCAGCTGGTTGCTCTAGTCCTTCTATTACTCTTAATTAATGAGGTTGGTAACAACTAACAAGCAGTAGTGTGCTAGGAATCATACACCAGCTATGCTTATCTGAAGTTCTTATCAAGTTGTTTAGTTCTTTATCGGTAACTTTCCTCTGAATGCACTTTCATTTTGAGGATTTGTATTGGAATTTTCATTTTTTTGGAGGTTTGAGCCTGTTGTGCTCCATACCTTGCAGTTGTGGAGGGTATCTGAGACAGAATTCCAACTACGCACCACAGAAGGCCAATTCTTGACATGTGAAGGCCAAGGATGCGTTGTCTCAGCAACCACTGAAGTTCCAGGAACAGATGAAACATTTTACATAGAAAAGCTCAGCAGTAACAGCAGGGTTCATATCAGACTTGACAGTGGTGCCTACTTGCAGGTATATACTTTTAACGATACCTCCTACCTTGTAAAGAGATTGATTGTAATTTAGATGAGGTAAATGAGAATGCAAGGGTAATAACTACTCGTACCATTTAAGCCTTCTTAGTAGAAAAGCAACTATTTATCGGGGAAAAAACAAGAAAGGTGGTTAATCATTTTGGAAGGATGAGTATATATTATTAGTAGAAAAGCATTCTCCAATCGGTCGCAGTTTCAAATGTTGGCATACAAATTCAGTCTTCTTGTATTGCATTCTACTGAAGGCTCAGCTGTACTCATCTTGAGCAAAATCACTACTATGCCAATTTTAAGCATGTCGCCAATACGACTCACTGAAAAATCACGTGATTGGGGCTCATATTTTAGGCTATGACAGAAAACCAGCTAACAGCAGACTATCCAGGAACACCAGATTGGGATGATAATGCAGCCACCTTTGAGATGACAATTGTGGCCAATAACATTCATGGAGATTTTCAGCTTGCAAATGGATATGGACACGCAAAGGCCAAACAAGTTCTTGAGGTATAGTAGTGCATCTGTTTGAATCCTAGTATGCTGTACTTTTGTTATTCATTCATCAAATTCAGAGACCTGAGTATATTTATGGTTTCTGTTGATAACTATAGCTCTCCAAAACAAAGCACTGTGAATCTCTGAACATAACGGCGTCTCCTGCATTTTTTGGTTTTTCCTAATATGTTGCATTATGCAAATCATCTTTTGCTTCTTGAAGTGCAGGAGCACAGAAACAGCTTTATCACTATAGACGACTTCTATTTCATTAGCAAACATGGGATAAATACAGTGAGGATACCTATCGGATGGTGGATTGCATTCGATCCTGATCCTCCTGCTCCTTTCATCGGGGGAACATTGGCAGCATTAGACGATGCATTTTCCTGGGCCCAGTAGGTCTTTGCTTCAATGCATGTAATGTATTACAAGTAATAGTCTTGAGGTATGCTTCACTCTAATCCACATCATACAATGTTTTTCTTGCAGAACATATGACATAAAGTGCATTATTGACCTTCATGCTGCTCCGGGCTCTCAAAATGGAATGGAACACAGCGCTAGTAGGGACGGTTCAATTGACTGGCCTACATCACAAGAGTATATCAATAAATCATTGCACGTCATTGATTTCCTGGCTTCCAGGTACTAAGGAGACACATAAACTACGTGCATTTAGGAATTGAAATTCCGTTGGAAGTGATAATTCCCAAGGGTAGATTTTTTTTTTCTCTGAAGTAAAATTGATAAGAAAAAGAAACCCCCCCAGTAATTCATTGGAATTTTTTTTGAAATTGTTTTGTTGGTAATGTGCGAAATGAGACCACGGGACTGCAGATTACTTTGGGAGTAAGTATGTTCATTATGTTGGAATTGAGATTCATGGGAAGATCTAATGGCTACATGCAACCGGCGAAGTGTCATCGACTCCTCGTACATTTACATAAAGAGCATTTCATGGTTAAAAAGTTTTCGTCTTGCAATTTACAGCTGTCTGTCATATTCACTCAACTCCGTGTGTAGGTACGCCACACACCCGGGCTTGCTAGGAATTGAGCTGCTAAATGAACCAGGTGCTCCAGATGTACCCCTGGATATCTTGGTTTCATATTATCAACAAGGATATCAGATTGTGAGGAAGTATTCCCAAACAGTTTATGTGATTATCTGCCAGAGAATAGGCGATGCTGATCCTCTTGAACTTTATCACGCCTACATTGGTTCTACAAACTTAGTGGTTGACCTCCACTACTACAACCTTTTTAGTGACTTCTTCGTTAACATGAGCTCAGCCGCTGAAATTGACTACATATTCAAGAGTAGAGAAGCTCAACTGCAACAACTCAATGCTGCCAATGGTCCACTTGTTTTCATTGGTAAGGACTCATTTCCAACCAGGGGCGAAGCTAGGATTTAAAATCTGGGGTAGCGAATTTTTTTATAGTTAATCATAACAATTACATCTTTCAATTTGAGTTTTTGAGGATAAGAAAAATTATTTTCGTTGGTAATTAATCATATCTTCGTTGTTGACTTAGAGGTTATAGCTGGCTTAAGTGAATTTCCGTGTCACTTTTAAGCGTATGTTACAAAAATGTTAACCAAAAACTTATAATTGGTTACTATATACCGTAGTAATTTGATACAGAATCGATATATTAGCCAACTAAAGTACGATTTATTTGCCAACCTCATTATGCTCCTCTATCTTTCTATTTTCTTCTCATTTGCGTTTCTAAGGTCGAAATTATGAGTTTTGACCGTAAATATATATTACATAATAAAAAATGTTACTCATAAAACCAAACATTAAAATTTATCATAAAACGCTTTCACGAAAAATTACTTTCCAAATATAAAATACGATGAATCAAAATAAAAGAAAGTAGAAATGTGGAGAAAGTAAGGAGTACCAGGTAAAGGGAGAAAAAAATAAGTCTTAGTAAGTTGTGTCAATAAATAAAAAAATTAAAATGTTTCACAAGAGGCTCGAACACGGGCAATAGAAGAGTCGGGCCATAACTATACCACCGGACCACAAATACAATGACATTAAAGTAGCGCTCTTTATATTCTTATTAGGTTTAAACTCAAAGTCTTTCGGGGCAGCAAAACTTCATCTTCCTTATCAAATTTTCTGGATTTGGGGTAGCAAGTGCTACCCCATGCTACTATACTAGCTTCGCCCCTGTTTCCAACCTTAATTAGATTCGCTATCGTATTTACTTTACTAGAGGTAATATGAGATAACTATTTTATTTCACTAGATTATGACAATTACTTTCGGACACCCTCGTATGAATGGGTGGGAGTACATATATGTGCTACAAAATGTGAGGTTTCTTTCGAGGTTCATGGATTTTACTTTGAGTCTCATGCAAGAATTTGTAACAAAACATGAACCTAAGATGTTTTTGGCAAATCTGTTGCTATCAGGGGAATGGGTGAATGAGTGGAATTTAACAAGCGGATCGCAACAAGACTACCAGAATTTCGGAAAAGCACAGTTAGATGTGTATAATGAAGCATCATTTGGATGGGCTTACTGGACACTAAAAAATGACAGGAAACACTGGGATTTCGAGTGGAACATAAAAAATCAGTTTCTTCAATTTAGTGAGTTTTCTAATATTGTCGATATTTTGCCATTATCTTTTTCATGGGACTCTTATTGCGCAGTAGTAATCTTAAAAAAACTGCAATGCTGCTTTGCAGGTAACTCAGCAGGATCACAAGTCTTCAATGTCATTATCTACCCAGGACTATTTTGTAGCAGCCTCTACCTGCATAACATTTTGTAAGAGACTGTACGTACCCGCCTTCTTTTCTTGGTTTCTGTAGAGAAGTTGATATTTCGGCAATTCTTGAATTTCTTTAGTGAATGTTCCTACATGAGAATCTGAATCAAATGTGTTTAACTCTAAAAAAGCCACTAATTTGACCCTTCGCCTAAGCCCCCTTTATCGGTGGATCGTAGGATGTCACCACACCACAGCTGTAATATATACACACCACAGCTGTAATATATAATTTTTTTTGCTTCACCGGCACCACTATTAGGAGCCGAGCCAAGATATGAACTCCAGTTTTTGGGGAGGTGAATTTAGAAGATAGCTATAACTATAGAAAAATAAGAAAAATCACTAAAAATTACACATGTTCTTTGTATAATTTTTTTTTTCTTTTGGCAATCAGCTCGTAGCTCCACAATTGTGCAACACACACGAAGTACAAAATATGTGATTTTCACTCGATTTTGTTTTTCATTTAGGCCTTGTTCTTTTGGACTTAAAGTCACCCCTTTAAATTTAGTTCAGTTCAATTTAACAAAATTAAGTCCAAATGAACATGACCCTAGTATCGTTTGCCAATTGTTAGCCAGAAAGCTTAAGAAACGATCAAAGTAAGAGTGCTCCTCGCTTGGCTCCTCAATTGATTAGCACACATACGGAGTACATAAAATGCGATACTGATTCATTACTCTTAGAGTCGTACTAGGAAGCTTAGGAAGCGATCAAAGTGTGTGTGAGCCAAGTTGACTAACTTCCAAGCAAACTACATACACAGTTGATACAATATTAGACCATCCCTAAGCAAGAATCACCTTAATTGGGTCAATACCCAATTTTACTCTTAATCTCACCTTATTTAACTTGACCCAGCTTTACCCTCCCAAGCAAAAGGTCGTGACCTAGGTCAATATTCCAATCATTTTCCACTTTCCAACATTTTCAATCATTCTCTACCCCACTTTTTGTACAATAACTTTGTATATATATTACTTTTTTTTTTATTGAATTTTAATTTGTAACCAATAAAAATTGGCCACATGTTGACTCCACCTAGGTCAAAAATTGACACAAATTGACCTTGGGTCAAGTTAATCAACCTTCTAATTGTTGACCCAAACAAGGTCAATTGGGCCAAATTGACCTTGCTTGGGGATGGTCTTAAGGTAACTTGCAAGCAACTCCACAGGACCACAGCCATTCAATTTTAACGACAACTCGCAAATGTATATTAATCGCACCCAAAATAAGAGTAACACCAAAAAAAGCCAACCAACTAATACTCGCAATTTAGTTCGTAAATCATAAGGAGCCAATTCCTCCTTTTTCGCATACCCTTCCTTAGGAGTTAGGAACTTTCCTTGCTCTTTTTTCAACTTTTGACCTAACATATTTGCCTATTTTAATAGCCTAACTTTGACGCCTTCTACTAGTTAAAACAATTGACTTTATTCCCTTACCACAAAAGTCAAGCCTTCCAGTAAGGAAGCCCATAAAATGCTAGAAGAAGCCCACGTTCTCCTCATTTCTAGATCCCTTCCCTCTCCATACTTAAATCATTTTCAACTCCTTAAAGCTCTATCCATAATCCATCCCCCCCACCTCACGCAATACGTTTTCAGTGTTGACTATTTAACCACTTTAGGTCCTCTCCTTTTGGGCCTAAAAAAACTTAATAAAACCGATTGGAGTTAAACTGAAATAAATTGAATTGAATTAAATTGAGCTTAGCTGAATTAAATGGAGCTGGAATAAGAGTTTAATTTGTGAAGAGATAGGCTAAATTGAATTGAACTCAATAGAGTTGAGCAAAATTGAAACGAGCTAAAATAAAGTCAGAAAGAATAAAATCTTACTTATTTTCTTTGCCATATACTCCGTATATACTTTTTTTAATATTTTATCACTCAAAAAAAATGTGATTAAAAATAGCTCCTTCCTATTTACTTGATTTTTATGCCAAAGGTAAACGTAAACAAACCAACCGGGTTAGGGAGTATATAAAATGGATATAAAATGTCATTTTTAAACGCTGCCTTTCTGTTCCAACAAAAAGTCTTGCTGAAGATGGGTCGGATCTTGCAACGGGTAATTTGTGAGAGGAAATGGGTAGAGGGGATAAGGTGGGCACCCCCATGTGCTCCCCCACTCACATTTGATGGGTATTTTGTGAGAGGAAATGGTATCCGTCTTCATTTATGACGGATATGGTGTGTCTTCAATAAGATTTTGTGCTGTTCCAAATACACAAAGCACAGTAGGTTGTTGAACTTGATTAGCGTAAATAATTACATTTATTCCGATTTGTCAATTTCCAGGGTCCCACTAACTTCCTCTCCAAGGCATCTTCCCTTCATATATAACTCTTCCGCCATCTTAGCTACTTTCATTTCCACCCAAACTCGTAGTCTCCCATTTATAATTTATAATTAAAATTAAATTTCACTCTTCAAAAATGAAGAGCAATAAAACCATTCCAATCCAAATATTCATACTACTAGTATTACTACTAACTATCGTAGAAGCGCAAAAGCCGTCCGATGACGGATCATCGGACGGCGGTGTTTCATGGGACGATGGAGGCAGTAACGTAAAACCATCAATGGCGGTAGTCATAATAGTTCTAGTTATAGGCTTCTTTATCACCGGATGCATCTCAATTTACATCCAACACTGCGTCGACACCTCATCGTCCACTAGTCTTACCGCCACAAGAGCGATTGCAAATAGAAACATGAATCACGGTCTCGACCAATCAGTTATCGACACGTTTCCTGTTTTTCCATATTCCGCGGTCAAGGAGTTAAAGATAGGCAAAGGCGCGCTGGAATGCGCGGTTTGCCTAAGCGAGTTTGAAGAGGAGGAAACCCTACGTTTCCTCCCGAAATGTGATCATGTTTTTCATGCCGACTGTATTGATACTTGGCTTCAAGGACACACTACTTGTCCTGTTTGCCGCGACAACCTCGTTGTTGTTGCGGCTCCCAGTACTACAGACACGAATAATCAACCCGGCGACTTAGAGTCATCCACCGGCCCAACCTCGGGTTCTGAGGTACGGATTACGATCAACGACAATAATGAAACGACGTCGTTTCCCAAGAAATTGCCAAGGGCGCACTCGACAGGGCACTCGTTGATTCAAGCAGGGGAGAATTGCGAGAGGTATACCTTGAGGTTACCCGCTGAGGTTCGGAGGCAATTGTTGGCTCGGACGAAGCTGAAGCGAGCTACGAGCATGATGACTTTACCGAGGCAAACTAGCTCACGGAGAGGATACCGTGGCGGCGGTGGTGGTGGTGGAGGTGATGGTAGTGGAAGTAGCCGTTATGGACGGTTTTTTGGGAGGTCGTTTTTAATGAGAGTGGCGTCGTTTGGATCAACGGTAAAAATTGGGGTTGATGGGGATTTAACCGCGGGGGGTAAAGTACCGAAGAATTGTTCGACGGATCAGTCATTTCCTCCCCAACTTCCGGTGTAAAATTGTTTATTTTTTTAATTTTTGATTAATTAATATTTTGTATAGTGAATACGTTTAATTACTTTATAAATTAGGTAGGCTTGTAGGGGTGAATGGTGGAATGAGGACGGAATTCAATGGAGTGTGCAATCAATTGTGAATTCAAATCAAATTTGTATATCTACTTGATCTAGTACAATAAAGTTTCAAGACTTTTGAGTTTTGACAAAGAAGTTTGAGCAATGTTCCGATAGAGATTTAGAAATTCAATTTTCCGATAATAGTATTAAGTTTAATATACCGGGAATGTTTTTATAGGAGTATTAAGATATTTTTGGTGTATATCATTCGGTTTAAATTGGACTAGAGTAGGTTAACTTGGGAAGGACAACTAAAGCGATCAAATTCTCCCTTGTGAGTTTTAAGAGCTTGCAAATACCGATATTCTTCGTGTACCTTTAACATACGAAATATGTTGCTATATCTAGATGTGAGTATACTTGTGTTTAGAATATCGTATACTTAGAAAGGGGTCAAATTGATTCTTAGGAATGATGACAGAATTCAAATGACTGGATGCAAATAACTAGTCAATTTATATATATCTAATTAGTCTTGTTTAATTTAACTTCAAAAATAAACAACGATTGGATAAAGACTTTTAGAAATGTCAAAATTCTGTCTAATTTGCAAATTATTCATAAATCGGAAATTTCCTCACTTTTGATGTTTGGCCTACAATGGTAGAAGATGCTTCTAGTCTTTTGTTTATCAACTTCCGTCGTTATTATTGTTACTTTCACTACTTTAATTATTACAATTTTTACTTCATTACTCCCATAACTATTACTATTAATAATTTCATAATTCTCGTTATTAAAATTATTACTTTCGCTACTCTTGTTTCTACTACTGCTACTTTTACTACCACATTGCCGAGTAGTCTTACATTTACTATTTCGTCACTATTAGACATTGGATTAGATAATGATCAAAATATCTAAATTATACCCGAATTAAAGTATTGACGGTGTTAGAAAGAAATGCAATATTGGAACAATGTTAACAACTTGAAAGTATTTTGAAAAGTTACAACTTGGACCATTTATGTTAGCAAAGTTGGTGGCTATGAATGCTAAGAGTTCTTATCTTTTAAATAGAGCTGTTTAACTGTGGGCTTGGGCCAGACATGGGTCGGGTCATGAAGAAAAAAGTTGTCCCTTAAGACATTAGTGGGCGGGTTGAGCCATAATTATGGGCCAATTATCCTTGCCTTTACCCGTCCTTTAGTTAAAAGTCGGGCGGCCCATGGGCTAATGAGCCGTAACACGAGACTTCGATTTAGGCTCCGTTTGGCAAAACTAACTGAAAAGGGAAAGAGGAAGAGAATGTGAGGGAAAAGGGGAAGATATGGAGGAGTATATGTAGTACATGGGAAAAATGGGAGGATGAGGGGAAGTAGATAATATATAAGTAGAAGATATATGGACATAGAAGCTATAAAGGAGAAGGAAGGAGAAAGGAGACATAGGACTACAAGGTTGAATAGAGAGAAGTGGTTTAGAATACGACGACGTTGGAGAGAAAGAGAAGGACGAGGTAAAGGGCGAGGAATGAAGGTCGGGAAAATAGGGGGAAGGGTTAGGGGGAGAAGAGCAATTAGTATGAGGACGAAGAGATGATGAGGATGCGTATGAGTGAGATTACTGTTGGCTATTAAGGGTATACGATAATGTCGAAAATTGCAGCGAGAAAAATCAAACGAAAACGAATTATAACTCCGGGATAGATTGTAGAATCATGCACGAAACACTTTCTTTCACGAACTATTCAACTTTATTACATGGCCTAGATTTCATAAATACTCTTGTGGGATAAGACTACAATTGCCTCTTTTTTTAGCACTAAGGGGAAAGACTACTAATGGAATATTAATGTTGAATCAATGATAATGTCATGATAATGTTCAATAATGAAATCCTATTGAAATTCTTATAAAATGATCAATTTCTATTCACTTTTTCTTTTTATCGCCCCTAAATTACTAATTTCGCCCGAGTAAATTACAAAATTACCCTTTTTGTATTTCCTCTTTTTAATATACTCCACCTCCTACTAAATTACCTCTAACATTTACATCTTCATCTTTAACCATAATCAAGATAAACAATTTCGCTCTTTAATTTCCGTACATCTATCCTACTTATTGTAGTTAGTGATTTATGTAAATTGTTGCAATATTATAGTAAATTGAT
>JAGPOY010005034.1:0-11356 GCA_018983105.1 Silene uniflora | reverse complement strand
AGATATCTGATGTCTATGGTCTAGAATAGACATCAGACTTTTTAAAAATCTGATGTCTATGTAACATATAGACATCAGACTTTAGCAAAACTCTGATGTCCATTGATCAAATAGACATCAGACTTAAGTCTGATGTCTATTGTCTTATAATAGACATCACTCAACTTAACATCGGAGGCAATGTCTGATGTCTATTAGTATAAAACTCCGATGTCTATCATGGTTTTTGTAGTAGTGATAATTTTTAGCTTACTCTTAACCATCTTATATCTACGATAATTTTGTAGTTTAGTGTACTCTTAACCATGTTATATCTACGATAATTTTTTCCACCATTTAAGCGAGGTTATATCCTCTAAGTTGTCTAAAATGTCTCAGTGGACCTATCAAACGGGTCGGGCGGGTTAACATACATGTCGGGTCAAATATGAGTCGAGTCATATGGAGCACGAGTCGGATTAGGTCATAATTCCAACGCCTTTTTATAAATTATAATTTTTAAAAAAAAAAAAAGTAAAACATATTATTTAATATAAATATTTTAATCTTATTCAATGTTGACATTAACTATATTGGAAGACTTATAGAAATTATTTTAATTTTTTTTTTATTAAAGGTTATAAAAGTTACTCCTGTATAAACTTGATTTATTAATAGTATTTGAAATTTAAAGTACTAAATATAATATTTTTAAATGATTTTTTCAAACATAAAATATAAATGTTAATATGTTAATATATATCTTTATTTGTCTTTGAGCCACGGGGCGACCCGTTCGGGTCAGGTTTCAACCCTAAATTAATGGGTCATTTTGGGTTCGGGATGAGTAGGTTACAACCTTACAGGTCAACATTTTCGGTCTTTACCCTGAAAAAACGGGCGAGGTTTGGTCGGTTTGTGGATTGGGTCAAAATTTGACAAGTTTATATCTCAGTCATATTTTAAATAACTTATCATTTTGTAAAAATTATTTGTCACAAGAATTATACACATAACCATCTCTAATATATTCACCAAAAAAACCAACTCTAATTTGTTATGTTTTATATTTATATAAGATTCACTTTAGCTAATATGACTTTCAATTTGTTAACAATATATATGAAGTATTAGCTTTAAGGTAATCATGTAATTATAAAACAACTCGTAAAATTCACGGGTTTAAAACTAGTTTAACTTATTTGTCGCCCATACAGACACTAATTGCGACGAAAAAAAACATTCGCTGCCCTATAACATGTTTGGGCGACATAAATAAATGTCGTTGCACAAAGTTATATTTTTAACTTCGAAAACAGGTTTGATGCCCAAGTTATTATTGTTGTGCGACTTTCTTAAAACTTGTCGCCCTTTCTAACTCCTTTCGTCGCCCTTTCTAACTCCTTTCGTCGCCCAAACGTATTTTTCTTGTAGTTTACCGTTAGTTTCAATCACTCGGCTCACCTTTTACAGTTAATGATTTCATATGATTTTGTAAATTATTTGCCTTGTTTTATTAGGATTATTATCACTTTTTCACTTTTTTTTTTTCGGAGCAAAAACACCTCAAGATCCCTATGATATCGTTCGGAGAAAGAATATCACTAAGGGCCTTAATTATAATTTAGAACTAGGGATACGTATCAACAAAGCCACTGCATGTAGACAGCCATATTCATACCATGGTTATCACGTATCGAATTGATTGACCCCTGTAACAAAACGAGAATTGGTTCGAGCGAATTTTATCATGCCTAGTACTCGTATCGAATTAAGCAAGTGCTTGACGATCATCGCAGGCATGCTGCTAATCAAAGTCATCATCATTTTTTTCAACAGACTCGGAAGCTAGAAGCCATTTAACCTAAAAAAGCGAAAGAAGTCAACTTATCTTTAAAGAGACTTAACCTTCAACACAAATTAAAATCAAACAGAATTTTCTCCAAACAACAATTAGAACCAAAACAGATATAAGCCTGAACCATTATTAAACTAAAACAAAAAAAACATTATTTTCCATATTATCTCGAAATATTAGGGGATAGTTATATTAGGATAGAATTATTAGGAAAATAATTATATATTATATTATATATTAAATCATTTAGGAAATATATAAGAAATGGACAAAAAGATATAGGAAATAAAAAAACGGATAAAAAGATCACAAAATCTTACGAAAATGGATTCTTTTACGACTTTTTTTTTTTTTTTAATCGTAGAGGCATCAAAATATCACATCCGAAATACTACGTATCAATTAGTTTGTTAATAATAATTGTGATAACATTAGAATAAAATTAAATTTATTATATCAATTTTTCATTTTTAGCAAAAAAATCTTTTAATGTAGGACAATATTTCAGCATTTCACTGATAATTGTCCGAATTCCAAGATTATTTCCTTGGATAAGTATTATTCACCTTGACCCCCACTCCTATGATTCAAAAGATCATTCGGATAGTATTATATGAATATCCGTCTTAAGCTAGACTTATTGTACATTGTACATGTATATATATATGCTTTCAAATGATAAGAAAATTTAGCTCGTGCTTATACATTTACCACCCTTCTCATTTTATATTTTCCAAGCAAGTTTTATATTTATTCATATTGGAAAATGAAATTCTCCAAATTCTTCGAATCCTTCAACTGTGGTGGATCTGTTAAGTTTAGTTCGTCGAATTCGCCAGCAAACTTGGTAATCAATTATTCTAAATTTATGTTTTAAATTCTTCTTGAACATATTTTCATTTTCATTTTATGTCGTTTTTTGTAGGCGGTTGTGGTAAAGGTAAACAAAAGCGAGAACTGGCAAGATACTGTGCAATATGCGTTGTCCAGACTCGAAGGTATATAATCACTAATCGTAAATAAATAACAGTAAAAGTTTTGTGGTTTTGATTATATTGATCTAAATTTTACGAGTTTGAATTTACACGATTATTACTATAAAAATTACTCGTATAGTCGTATGTAATGACAAATCTTAAAAATAAAATTATTGAAGATTTCTCATAATTCCGTCTCAAAATTATTTATGGGTTCGTACTACAATTCAAGTTTACGGACTCTAATTTTTATTTTTATTTTTATTATTACAGGCGTGAATAGGTTCGAGTTAGATACAGATCAAGGCCTAGTAAAAATACTAGGCAATATAGAACCAGATATGTTAATGAGGATCCTGAGAGAATCTTGCAGAAATGCAGAGATTTGCAAGACTTATATGGCCAGGGATGGTGTCATAGAAGACATATTCGCCGAGGACTTACCGCCTTGTCCACACTGTCCACCAGATAATTGCTGTGATTACCATAAACCGTTTTATTATTATTATAACAATAACACATGCTACGGCCGTGTACCGTATTATGACAATGCGCATCATCAACCACAGGCACAACCACAGGCACTCCCGCCGCCATGGTCATCACAGCATGGTCATGGTGGCGGTCAATATCCTGGAATTAGCTATTATCCTCCACCTGCCCTCGAATATCAACCATCATGGCCACAACCAGTGCATATTGAACCTTATTACGAATACGAGTCTTCTGCTTGGTGTAGCATCATGTGAGGCACCAAGGGTGATATGGTCGCTTTCTTTCCGTTTGTTTTTTTTTTATTTCACGGGAACATCATACCACTATTTTAAGGTACTGATGGCTTATTATTTGTAGCATTCCCGTAGCCTCTTTTTTTTTAAGGTTTATTTCACGGGGAAAATCATACCGCTATTTTAAAGGTACTGATGGATTATTATTTGTAGCATTCCCGTTATAGAGTTTCTTTTACACTACGAGTAACACGCAATAATATGTGCTAATTGTGGCATATGAGATGATTATCTTTTTAATGTTGATTTTGTTATATTTACCTTATTTGTTTTTAGGCAAGTTATATTTACCTTAATTTTAATATCTTCTCAAATACGGAGTATGTTGATGATTTTCTTCTAACAAAATATTTATAATTTTATCATCTAATAATTTCCTAATATTATTTTATACGTACACAGTATCTTGCCAATACAGACCACAGACCAATTTCAGCACCACAGGCTTTCTGCCGGACACTAGCCACCGGCGCACCGTTGATCAGTTAGTTAATTGAAATATTGAATCATAAAATGTGGCATGAGAGTATTGAGTAAAGATTGCAAAAGAGACAGGTCGAAGAAATACTCTATAGCTTGTTAGTGATATTCGTAGAGCAGTGCAACCAATTCCGAAACACAGAGAAAGTAGTTGCCACATTCTGGTTATGGAATAGGGGAGTGGGAAATGTGGAATTGCAGGAAGCCCTCGTTGCCTAAAAAGCAAGCATCTGTGAAGCCAAGGGATATTCCCGGCCTCCCAAGTTTTCCACCTGCAATCAGGATGGCTTCTTCTAAGCGGGCCTCAAGGGGATCAAACTGTCAGCCACTGTCAATGCTGGCTTCCAAAATTTGTTAAGCACTGAAACCTTCTGCTTATACTGCCCAAGAAATTCAACAGTTATTCCAGTCACGCGTCAATGACTAGGAAGAAAAGTTACTTGCATTAACTAACGCAGACCAAGAATTACAAAACAAATATATGAGACTGTCTTATACAATACCCGTTGTCCAAACAAATATATGAACGTTTCCCAATTACAATGTCATTTCCCCACGTCTTCCAAGCGCTCCATACTCATAAGCTACATGTACTAAAAAATGTCTAAATTTGGACATGGACTCGCCGTAGGAGTTTGTGTGCCAGCTTTCAAATACACCAAATTAACTGAGACCGCCTCCCCTCCAATTTTCAAGCCACTCTCACTTGATTGCATCCCCTCTTCCAATACAAAGGCTACATTCATTTTTCGGAATACAACAGACTAAGTCAACTTTGTGCCCCATCCCTTCGTCCAATCTCTTCATGCGGCAAACCAAGGATCCTTTAGATTTCTGATAGCTTCCAAGAGCTGCAAACTCACGCATTTCAAAATCTGTGCACACAAAACACATTATTATTAGTAGTGTCTTGAGACGGAGAAACATAGACCATTGATCCTCAAATCAATTACTCTGTACCAGTTTACCGCTAACTTAGGAATAGACTCTCTGAATCAACTAAAGGTCGTCTGTGTCACCCATCAGGACCACATATATGAACTATGTAACTTTGAGTCGTTTAGAAGTGAAGAATCAAGATGAAAAAAAAATATTCGCCAAAAAAAAAAGATGCACAAATTAAGCAAACCCGGGCATTGAGCAGAGAAAAAGTATCCTCAACCATCTAAGCAATCGTAAATCATTTTTAAGAAGTTTAACTCTCACATACGATGCTAAGGAAGCGACTGTAATTTGGAGAGATGGATTAAGACCACCAGGGACGCTTGCATCAGAGTTTATAACATCAAAATTAAGACCACCAGGGACGGTTGCATCAGAGTTTATATCATTAACAGCGCCCTCATAGCTATTTCAGCAACCTTGCCATTGTCTGCACCCAGAGCAAATATCGATCCTATTTTGACTTTCTCTAACGCATAACCTTCTTCCAGGTAGATTGTGATATAATGAACACCGATCCATGACACAGAATTTGACCAAGTTTCATAGTGACCAAGATATGAAACTGGCCTCAACATCCGAGATCAACCAATTTGAGATGCTTCACTTGAGACAAGCATCACACATTTTCTAAATTATCCTTCAATCGAAACAAATTCCTTCCTCCATCATCAGTAACGGGACAGCAATGGAAACGGTATTAAATTATACTGAGTATAAAAATATCCTAAGCAAGTTGATACAGACAGAAAAGCTACGGCTCAAAGCTACGAGAATCTAATTCAAGGTCAACATCTAGGCAACCAACAAGCAAACCAGATACTGGAAACACAGATGCAACATGTAAACAAGTTCCTTAAAAGGCATAAAAGAAATTCTGGCTAAATGTGCTAAAATGTTAAATTGGCTTTAGAAAGATATATTTCGGAATGTTGAGATATTGTGTCAACATAGGCACCTTGTTCACCAAAGTATCAAAAACAAGTAACTGCCTACTTCACAGAAAATGATAAAGTAGGTTGTTACAAGCTTCTAAGGAAGCAGGTTGCGCCAAAGAGAGAAAGGCAGCAAGTTTATCACCAAAGTAGCAAAAACAAGAATTTCGGAATGTTGAGACACTGTGTCATATCATCATAAATCATACTGTACTAAACAATTTATACTTGATATAAGAATCTCGTCCTCTAGTTCACCCTACTTTAACCTCCGCCAGGAGAAGTATTGCGTACGTAAGGATTCCAAAAGTAAAGGGTCGAAGATGTCTGCAAGAAAAATACATTGTGTATAATAAACTCGCAGATAAAACTAGTTACCTGTTGAAAGGCAGCAATTTTATGGATACCGTGTTGAATGTCACTCACTAATTTTATGGCTAAGCAAGCTTGGATTCTTGTTCATGGCGCACCTTCACTTATTCACTAGAGGGAGAAGGAAATGTGAGGGATGTGTCGAATATTAGGCCACTCCTTGCCGCTTGGTTCTTGACATGCTTCTCTTAGGTCTGGGCAGTTTAGGATCCTAAGTGTCTGAAGGGAAGTGATGTTTTGGATTGCATATAGTGATTTGAGGTCACTACAAGAATCAATCTTGAGATTTTTGAGAGCGGGCAAGTGCTTCATCCCTTTGGGTAGCATTTGCAGAGTGTCAAGATACTCCAACTCGAGGGAACAGAGATTGTGACATAGGTATCTCCAAGGCAAGTCATCGTCGAATTCCCCATCCACTAAAGGTATACCACTTAGTGATAGTGACTCCAATGCAGTTAGATGTTCCAACACTCCTGAGACACTCGTCAGCCTTCTGCACCTTTTAATCCAAAGTTTTCGTAGGGAAGAAGAGTTCTTGAACACCTCCTCAAATTCCGATAACCTCTTCAATTCATCATCGTGTTGTATCATGATATCGGTAAGACGTTTAGCAGGCAGAGTAGTTAGATAATCCATACTATCTACTTTTACATTTAATTTGAGATCTAAGTTTGCAGGTCCTTCACCTTCACCTGGTAGTATCCGCAACGACTTGTTGCTTTTGCTCACCACAAGAAATTCTAGGGTCGGACAAGGAGGAAGAGATGTCAATTTGGGGCACGAAATGATGATTAATCTCGAGAGACGAGGAAATGTGGGTAGCCAATGTGGCACGCCGCTGCTATTACTTTCACCAACCGCTCTCCACCATCCTTTCAGCCTTTTCAAACCACAAATACAGAGATATTCAAGGGATGGAAAAAAGGGTAAATCCTTCGACCCAGAAGTAGTCTCCATGTACTCCAAATTATCCAAATAGTAAAGAGACAAGGATTTCAGATGCTTCGAATTACTCAACAATGGGAGACCATGCAACCTATCACAAAATTCAAGCTCAACCTTAACAAGATTAGGAAAAATAATTGCCCAATCATCCTCTGGTCTTCCCCACCTTGGAATTTCAGTAACATTACATCCATACAACCTGAACTGCATGAGATTTTGATTTGGCTGCAGCTTCGCAATCAGAGCCTCGTTATTGGTTTTAAGAGCTTCGTTATAAAAAGATATCTCGACCGCCTTCAGATTCTTAATGTGCTCCAGATACCGGCCTTCCCATTTATTCTCATTCTCACTTACAAGGTTTTTAGTGATCATGATTTTAAGCTCACCCCTTAAATTCACAAGTAATTTTAAGTCGTTCAATTGTCCTCCAAATTGCTTCCCAATTGAACTCACTTCACCAACATTAAAGTGGGTGATGTCTTGTAGATTAGTTAACTTGTCAATACCCAAAGGCATGCTAGCCTGCTGTCCACAATAATGTGTATTCAAGAGCCTAAGATTTACCAACTTGCAAAAATCTTTTGGCCACGCTTTTAACTTGTGACAGTGATGCATATTTAAACTCTGTAAATTATATAACTTTGCAATTGAATTTGGGAGCGTCTTGAGGTTCTTATTATAAGAGATATCTAGAAATCTCAAGTGCAACAAATCACCTATCGACTCCGGTAAATTTTCAGCATTTGGCACAAATAAGCGTAACGATCTAAGAAAACCCCAATTGGCTACTAGAGTTTTCACCACGTCCGAGTGGATCTCTGTAAACAGATAGCATGTACGAATTTTTGTTTCATGAAAAGAGCTTTTTGTCCATTCTTCCCCACAAATAAATAAATGCCGAACTTTTTTGCTGATCTTGTTTGACACTTTATTTGCCACAATAATCTCGTTCCCTGCAACTTCTTGAGCAAGATCGTGCATTAAATCATGCATTTTAAATGATACGACATCACCTAAGTCATCTTTTCTCACATCTTGAAAAAAACAACGTTTTAGTAAGACTAAAAAGTAATGCTCACTATCACCAATATATCCTTGTGCCATCCAAAGACTAATCAACTTTTTTTTGTGGATTTCATAATCCTTAGGGAATAAAGCACAATACCTAAAACAATTTTTCATAGAAGGTTCGAGGTTGTTGTAACTGAGCTTCAAGATAGACATAATTGGATTCTTGGTGCTTCCAATAATATGAGGTAGTCCGTTCTTTTCGAATGATTCCCATTTATGTGTTTGACCACATAAAAGAGTTCCTAAAACTTTTATAGCAAGGGGAACATTGGAGCATTTTTTAACAATTTTTTTACCAATTGTACTCAACTCAGGGTCGTTTGTTTCATCCGATTCTTGTTCGAATGCAGTCAGCACAAACAAACGCCACGAATTCTCATCAGACAAACCTTTTAACATGTACTTTTTAGAGTGAGCAGCTTTTCTTAATACCACTTCGGTCGTCTTTTCTGAACGGGTAGTAATGACAACTCTGCTTCCCCTACCACCAATTGTCAAGTATGTACTGAGCTAACTCCACTCATTGGGATCTTCAGTCCATACATCATCTAATATAAGCAAGTATGTCTTATTGTCTAGTTCTTGACGAAGTTTGTTATACATGGACTCCATTGTGGAGAAATTACTAGGCTTTTTATTTGTTGATGACTCTATAATACTACCTAAAATCGCTTTCACATCTAAATCTTTTCCATCTTGGTCGGAGACACATGTCCATAACTTCTTCTCAAACCTACTTCCAACCCTATCGTGATTATATACAAGTCGTGTAAGAGTGGTTTTCCCTAACCCTCCTATTCCCACGACAACAATAAACCCAACGTTTTCCTCAACACTAGGATCAAGCAGCATGTCTACAACAACCTTCACATCATCGTCTCTTCCAATAATATTATCATGTTTTTCATCTAAAAAGGAACAAGTCTCCTCTTTCCTTCTCAAAGTAGCGTGAGGATCAACCTTAAACTCATACCTAGCATGATCCTTAGCTATAGCATCCAATTTCTGCTGGATGCTCCTAACCTCTTGAGAAGTATTGTAACTATGAAGAATGTGATTCTTAGAAGAAAAGAAACGACTCACCTTATCTAAGACCTTCTTGGAGAACTTAGCACCTGCAGCATTGAGTTCCTTCTGCTTGGCGATAGTGATGACCTCATCAAAGAGATCATCGGCTTCATAAAGAACTTCATTAAGCTCCTCTATCCAACCAAGTTCTCCATGGGAGAGCTCGGGTTTCATATCAGCATCCAGAAGCATGTTCTTGATGAATGACACAGACTTGTTCAGATTTCCGAGATCTGATTCCCAGTCTTTCATGTCTTTGAGGATCGGAGACTGTAATAGTTGAAAGACCTTGTCTACAATAGTAACCATTGTTCCTAAATCAGCCATGATTTTGCAGAGTTGAATGAAAGATAGGTTGAAAAGAGGGGAATGAGTAACAGGATGCAAAAGGGATTAGGATGAGTGTTTTACTAATAACTCCAAATCACTGTTATATACTCCGAAATACCCAATTTGTCCGATTATTTGTCTACCTTCTGATTAAAATATCTCTACGAAGAACGACTAATCATTTATTAAAATGAGTTGCTCCAAGTTATACATCAGTCCAGTTGACTGTTTAATAATAATCAAACAAGAACCGCGTATTAGTCGGACAAGCATGTGACTTGCAGTTGCCACAATGCCACTACATTTCCAAGAAAGTGATGTACTAGCTACTGAGCATTTTCCGACTAAATTAATTTGGAATAAGTTACTGAGGTAAAGGGGACAATAAAATCTGAACGGAAGGAGTATTATTTTACGACTTCGGATACTGTTAACTTTCAAGTTCAATTGTGAAATGGATCTCAAAGTAACTTATTAAATTAAAAGCATTCCATGAGCCAGCATTGTTCAATAAGTTAACTGATAAACAGTGAACACGATGACAGGAAGGGAAAAGATTTGGAAACGATTATTATTGAATGAATAAGCAATGTAATTACAAGCCTTACATATCTGTCATACTACACAATGAAGAATTTCGGAATGTTGCGACATTCTGTCATATCATCATAAGTCATACTACACAATTTATACTTCATATAAGAATCTCGTCCTCTAGTTCACCCTCCTTTAACCCCCGCTAGGACAAGTATTCTGCTTCATTTTAGGAACTGCAGCAAGTAAAACAAAGTGACAGTTAGAAGAATTTTTTTCTTAAATGACGTTTAAAAGGAAAACATTAACAAAAATGGGATTCGTTTCAACTTATTTACAAGAAATGGTTCCACGTCAGCACAAAGGACGAATTTTTATTTTTTTTAATAAAATTGAACTTCTCGCTGTGTGAGACAGCGATTAGTTTCAGTCTCCTTGAAATGGTTTTCATCCTCTTCATTCTCCTTACTCCGACCACTAATCCACAAACTACTACCGCCATTCTCTTCCTCTCACTCCCGTCATCAAATGCACTCCATTGTTTGAGTTATTAGCTTTATATTTTGCAAATTAAATAACCCGCAACATCGCCCTTACCAAAACTATTTTTGCGTATTCGGTTTCGCGGCTGGTATGTTATGCGAAGTGCCAAAGTCTCTGCTACTCTAATTTCAATTTGCAATAAATATTACACACATGTTACTCTCCTCTTCATTCATGCTCACTAACCCACCATTCGCTCACAATCAAACCAGCATACGTGATACGACTCCAGTCAGAAATGACTCCTGCTGCTGGTTATTCAAGCCGAACACTGGCTCCATCACCTGGCCTGCTCCCCTTCGTCCACCAATTTGCATCAACTCAGTTCGTCTCGGTTCCGAAACCGACAGCCCGAGCACCATCATAACAGCAGCGTAGGGAGTCCCAAATTCGACCCACCTCCTTCACTCCTTTGCTCGGCACCTCCCCTTCAGTCCTTTGTAACATAACATACTCGCCACGAAACCGAAAAATGCAGAAATTGTTTTGCGAGTGGCTATGTTGCGGGTTATTTAATTTGCAAAGTACGAAACT
>JAGPOY010005033.1:4419-15775 GCA_018983105.1 Silene uniflora | reverse complement strand
TCACAAACAATGAATCTTTTTGATTTAAAAGTGACCTTTATCGAAAAGGTCATGGCGATTGTTTGTTTCCAAAATAACCAAATTCCACCTGATAATCCAACACTTGGAATAAAATCACAATGATTAAATCCTAAATTGGCAATCAAGAAAGGTTCGGGTTTATTAATCGATTTAGTGTCACAAATAGCTAAGATTTTAATTCCATTTGACGAGCAAAAGAAATTAAGTTCTTCAGAGAAATTCTTTCTTTTGGTACCCCTAACATTCCAAAAAGCAATATTCATGGAAAATAAAATAAATTTGTAACCGATTTGCTTAGACAAAGGTCAATTATACACCATACTTGCGAAATTTCAGAGGCGTATAAGGAAAATTCAGTACCAATAAAGAGTTCATACTCATAGTTAAGTAATGAGCAATTAAAATGGACTTTACTCCAACAATTTCCAAGTCGGTCATAAACACGAACAACATTGTTTAGAGAAGCATTCAGAATAATCAATATGTATTCAGACGGAGCCGGAGAAAATCTACCACAATACAAGGGGGTAAAAAATACATCCATACTCCAAAAGATGTTCCCAACAAATTCAGTAACAAAAACAGTGAAAATTCTGGAGAAACGAAACATAAAAGATGGAATTGATACAACAATACAAACCATCAGCCCATCTTCATAAAAAAACTGAGATACTGTACTAACCAAATGTTCTAAAGACGAATTTGGAAAACAAGCAAAACGAGTAAGATGGAATACAAATTATATGAACTTTTTGATCATGTACTCGGTATAAAATAAACAACGATGAAATTGCTTGGCATGTGCTAAAGAATGTAAGGAATTGTTGATGATTGATGATAATAATTAAACTTTAAATATACTATTAAAATGAAATTTATTAAATTTTGCTTTTCATAACCTGACAAAAGATAAAGCATCTCTTCTTTTGAATTTGACAATCAACACCATTTTATGATACAAACAAGAACTTAGCTTACTTCATGTCTTTATAACTTGTTGGTGTAATTATATTAGCCAATTAGATTGTTGAGATTGTTCTCCAAACTAAAGTTCTAAACATTATAATTTGTTATTTTTTGTAGGTTTGGGGCCCTTGAAACATTTTTTCTTTGTGTATAGAATTTGTCTTTTCTTGGTAATTAGGATGGTATTGACGTATCGTCGTCAACTAATAAATGAAGGTGCTTTCTGATAAGATAAATATTAGGTGTGTTTCATATAAGTAGAAAAACTCGGACTATAATTTCATTCGGAGTAATGTAATGTAAGATGGTCTCTCACCTATCTAGATATAGGTTCATAAATAGTTTATCTTATTAAATAGTTTCTCCAATATAGTCCAATTCTATATCATCACCATCTAAACATCACTCACTAGCTATCCATTTAATTTGGTTTGTAGGTCAGACATAGTTCTAGTTTACTTTGACAAATTGAACGGCCTTCACCTAAGTATTTTGGCTTCTAGACGTTCTAGTAGTTGTCACATTGTCAAGCACATTATTGACCTACAAAGTCAAATAATACTTGCATTGACCTAAAATGTCATCTGTTGACCTATGTTAAAAATTAAAATATTTCTAGAAGAGAGTTGATTTACTTAAGCAAATATTGTGTTTTGTTGCTTTTTAATTCTCCGGATCATTTTATTTATTTCTGTTTTATTGATTTAAATTAAATCTCATTATTTTCTCTGGAATTGTACTTATTCAGTATCGATTACATGATTGATTCGGATTTATAATTAGAATATGACGATATTAAAGATTTATTCCTTATATTATATGAAAAAAAAATTCCAAATCGGTTGGGATGTTTCCTTTTGATAATACCATTAAAACCGACTTACATTATTATCATAGTTAAACTATATGATTATGTCATTTACTAGTCCGCAATTGATAACATCCTATTGTCAATGGGTTATGAGTTTACACACCTTACGTTATGACGATAGTTATTATAGTTGTCAACTAACGTAGATGATAAAGATTAAAACATCAATTGTAGCACTCAGCATGATCTGAATTGGCATTCCTTCAACATTAAAATTGTTTTTGTCGCTCCTTTTACCCACAAAAAAAAAAATATATAGTCAATTATATCTCATGCTTCCTTTGATAAAATGGACAAACACTACTTCTATCAAATATGAAAACGTACATCATTTAGTTTGCCTCTTACACATGCAAATGACAATGCTTTCTAACGTGTACCACATACATCAACTACAAACAAACATGTAAACAAATGGATAAGCAGCAGCCTAAATTGCCTAAATAATGCTCTCATAATTGAAATCCAATTAAAGTATGATTTATTTCTTGGTTTCCCACTAATTAATTATTCACAACCGTCCTTTGTAATGGGAAAATTCCATACTTGATATGAAGGGATTGTTGTTTTGTGGGTGGCACTAAGAATAATTGTGGAGAATGACAAATAAGGGTCATCATCATGAGTTTCTAATTTCTATTCATATCCGTCTTAAATAATAAATCCATGTAATAGATGAATGAGATAAAAAGAAATGTCCCATCTACGGAGTAGTATAAAATAGTATTTGATTTGTTTTATATTAATAATATTTGATTGATTTGTTTTATACTTGGAACAAATATAATTATTTTAAGAAAGACTTACTGATTTATTTCTCAATAGTTTTTGATTACTTATGGAGGCATGGTACACATGTAGGGTATTAAATTGTTTTTGAGGGTCACAAGTTAAAGTCATGAAGCTTAGGGCTAGTCGGGGCACCTATAATGCCCCTACGTCATAGGGAAATATACATCGACAATTTTATAATATCTTATATAAGAAAATGCCAATAAATAAAAATTCTTAGAATATAAAGTTCATCCATTGCATTTGCACTAAACTAGCGAAACGTAATTTTCAAATCTACAACTTTATAAGTATGCTGCCAGAATATTCAAAATGTTGATTAGGAAATAAGAAAGTGGGCACTAATTAATCAATCAAAGTGCTTGCTTTAGTTATTCAAACATCAAATTATGAGAAAAAAAGAAGGAAAGATAGACATCAAGGTCGTTGTCGATACAGCTGAGATTCACTACTGAATGATGAACTGATTATACTAACCTATTTTTTCATTTCTTTTTATTTAATTAACATGTTCATCAATCTCATGAAATCACAATTTAATTAGAATATTCTTAAAGATGGTTATTTTATTCAAAGTGGCTTTGATTATTCCTCTTGTTTATTATCATGACGAAAACCTTTTGATTTTGCACAAATTCTCATTTGTGACGGCACTATCCGTCACAAGCTTGTGACGGGTCGAATAGGTACCATATTAGTGTGAAATGGGGCGGATGATAACCATATAGATCTGCCAACTTGTGAGTTGTCACTATTTTAATATGTATTGTAACCATATTACATTTGCAAGAAAATTGAAAACATTTAAGTTCAAATTAGTCACAAATTACACATTTTTCAAATACACAACTTATCAGTATTTTAATAAACATTGTAACCTATTACATTTGTAAGAAAATTGGAAACATCATAAATTTAATAAATATAAGCAGATGTAACCATTATAACTGACTATGTAGCCATTTTAGTTATATAACATTGAAGTTAAAATTGGTGACAAATTACACATAAGTTAATACGTGGGGTCACTTTTTTACCATTTACACATAATATGGTATTATTCAACCCGTCGCAAGCTTGTGACGGATACCATCCGTCACAAGCAAGACTTATTGTTGATTTTGTCCCATTAAAGACTAGGTCAATCAATATCCTAGACAAAATCTTTTGTTGTGAAACACAAATATTATTATGGTTTCAATCTGGCTGAGCTAGGATTTGACGTTAGAGGATCGAGATATTTCAGTGAAGACGAACTACTTATATACTCCGTAATAGAGAAACTAGAAAAAAATCGATAATAACAATTATAAGTACAATTTTCAACTTTTTCATTATTCAGTAAGGACGAGCGTCTCTGGTAATCCCAATCTAACTCCACCATTTTCATCCTACCAAAAACTATAAACACATTAAAAATGGATCATTTAACGACAAGAAATATGTCGACTTATCAAAATACATGTCATTTCGTTGCGAGTTAAATCGAAAAGAACCCATTTATGTAGATCATGAGTAAATGGTCTTTGAACAATAAGCCACAATCGAGTATCACAATTACACATCCCATTCATCAAACAATAATGAAGACGACTAACACTTAATCTTAAAGTAATTTAAGGTGGATGAATATGAATTTCCAAATTAAAATATGCAATAAAGCAAATTATACAATTCAAACATTTTAACAATACATGTAAACAAACATCCTCTTGTTCCCATTGCTTTTCTTCTCTTGTTTATTATTCAAAAATCACACATGGTACAAAAGTTAAACATTAAAATAAAACATTAATATTTATTTACAATAGTGTAAGACCCGTATAAGCATCTACAATATAAGACACTGAGACGGAATTTATACAGTATATAGAAACACTCTTTTTTTCTTAATAGCACTAAATGAGTGTTAAACCAATAAAAACGGTATCTCCTATCACCCACCTCCTCACACGTATTTAAAACTCGATTTCCTAAAATATCATTATCGTATACACTTTAATTTCGGTCCAAAAAGGAAAATAATAAAAGAAAATTAGTTAGGTGGACACCCAATATACACATGAATTTATCAAAAAGTAATTAAAATGGGCGGATAGTCCGACTTATACCGTTGACATTCGAAAATAACCCAACCAAATCTTGCCGATACGGTAAATACGACTTCTTCTTCATTTCACCGGTCTTTTTACCCGCATTGAAACTATTTACCGCGGCAACATTATCCCTCCCCTTCATTTCCCTACCGTCACTTAAAAAGACGAAACTACCCTTCCCATCACTATGACTCCTGTGTAACAAATCCTTGAATCGCCACCGTTTTGACGATCCTACCCCTGTCCCCGTAGAATTACTCTTTTTCTTCATCGTTAATTGTTCCTCGTTGTTGTTCTTTTTTGGGGCCCACACGCAGTATGTCTCCGGTGGGACCCCCTCCAGCTCACCATCCGATGACGAACTCGAAACGCTGTCGTTTCCTCTTTCTCTCTTCTCGTCCATCATCAATTTCCTCAACGGCAATCTCAACGACACCGTTTTAGCCTCATCCGATGTCGTTTTGTTCCCGTAGATTAAATCCGTGTTAAACAGAGGATAACTCGGCCTGATTTGACCGTTGCAAAATATCTCGTCCGCTGAAATCGGCGATGACGTGTCCTCGCCACCTAACACTGCGAATTCAAACTCACTTTCCTCGTCATCGGACACGTCATCATCCACGTCAGCATTGGCTTTGATTTCGTCATTGTCGGCTGTAACGTCGTCGTTTTGGTGGATAGAAGAGTAGAACTCGTCATCGTAGGGGTCTTCGTTTGAAAGGTTGAGTTCGTGTACAACACGCGCAGCGATATCGGCGATGTTTTCGGAAGAGTAGGTGGTAAAGCTTGGCGATGTCGACGAGAGTGATGATGACGCGCCACTATTCCAATTCTCTTGCTGCATTTTGGGTTGATCTCTTTTTTTCCTTTGTTTGGAAATATTGAGGGAAATTTAGGGAATGGAGAGTTTGAAGGGATTTGGTGAATCTTTACTTTGGTATTTATAGAGGGAAATAGAAGTAAGTTTGAAGTCAAATGACTAAATTACCCTTCATTTTTCATTTAAAGTACTTTAATTAAAAACAATAACTACTTTAATTAATTGAAAGAAGTGAAAAATTACGCGCTTTTTAGAGGAAAGAGGCATGTGTATTCGATTATTAAAGTGTGTATGTTGGCCTCTTATAATTTGTATACAAAAATTGATTGATTGGAATTTGGAAACATAAATTTATAGAACAGGATGTTTCATATCTTAATATTGTAAGACAGTTCATTTCTATGAAAATTATTCATTTAATAACAAAATACGAAGTATTGTCTTTTTAATAACGAGACTCTCTAACACAATAATGATGAAGTGGAAATTGAAATAATAGTAGTTTCCTTGGATTTTCGCAAGTGCGTAGTATATGTATTTATTAGGAAGGAATAAGAGATATGATATATACTGATATACCATATATCTTACCGTATAAGTTATATTACAGAGTATAATAAATTACCATAAGTTTGAAACTACAATACAATAATATACTCCGTAATATAACTTATATGGTAAGATATACGGTATATATTCTAATACACTATATTTCTGATTCCTTCCTAATAGTATTTGATTTTAGTTCGCTCTATTAGTTTACATATTATGCACAGTTTTGTAAGTTGGAAAATAAGTTTTGGAGTTTATATTGCATTTGCATTAGTATTTGCTAATTACTATCTTAAGAGTTAAGAGTGTGCATGCCGTAACACCAAGTATAAGTGATAGAATAATGCATGTTACCAACTATAAGTAATAACATGCATATCACAAATAAAATTAGTCATTTTTTCCCCAAATTATTAATTTATTATATACTCATATTATATACTAGTGTATAATAAAGGAGTCGAGTTGTATTAATTTCACAATTTTCACCAAAGAACGAGTGAAGTGTTGAATAATTAGTGTGATTTTGCATTGCAATTTGTACAAAATCCGATTAAATACAATAACTAAAATACAATTGGTGTATGTTACGTAATTAAGGGAGGGAGTAAAGTATATATGAAATTTCAAATTGCTTTGTTCACACGGTAATACACAAATACGTGGAAGGGGACATGATTTGGTAAGTAAGAAGTGTACCAAGAATGTGCAATGTGTCAATATACTCAATTTTAAGTGGACATTGTTCACATCATAACATAGGAATTGTGTGACCCAAGTTTTGCTTTTTTTTCTTTTCTTTTTTTTTTTGGTAATAAAGTTTTCTCATTTTATTGGTCTAGAAGATTGAAAAATCATCGGGTGGCCTCTTACTTGTGAGATTTGATTTGGGCCACTTGCTATCTATACTTGGTTTAATTAACTTAACACGAAATCTTTATTTGTGAGATAGATTAATTGTGATTTACCAGTCAATCTTACTTTTATCTTATCTACACATAAGGATGATATTTGATCCGTCACAAGCTTGCGACAGATATGTACGTCACGAGGGAGAATTTACTGTGACTTGAATATTTAGTCATTTTGGGGTTGAAATACGGAGTATATTATAATTTGCACAATTGTCATAATACTCTTATATAGTCGCTCAACCTAAAAGTGATGTGTGTGATTAAGTCACAACTCACAATAATATAAAATGGGACGTACATTTAGGATGTTAATACTTAAATAGTTAAATGTACTATACTACTATTGAACTACTCCGTAGAATTCAGTGAAATAATGGGCACATTGAATTGTCATAGGACGGTTTTAACAAACTAAAATGACAATAGAAATAACTGATAAGTCTAGTGGGGGATTTTACTGAGATAGGGACCGACTCTTGCTGATTTTTCATATTCGGTATAAAATTATAATCAGATCATTATTATTTACACTGATAGTTTAAACCTCGATCCCCTAGTCATTATATGAGAAGCACAGCTGACTAACTGAGTAAGACCCACATAATGCAAAGCATATACAATTATATAGGTGAACAATCAATGGGAACATATCATGCATTACATATGATTATCGTCCTAGTTTAGCTTATATTGAGTTATTATAGGCCAAATACTTCTTCATAAACGTAAATGTTTAATTAATTTGAAGTGCAATTCTTTCGACACGTGTGTGACCTAAGCCGAAGCACTTGTCTTATTGGTTATCAACTAACTCTATGATGGAGTAGGTATGGATTTAAATCCATAATAAAGAGATTATTGTGGAAATAAATCCATTTTTTAAGCTGAATTGTTGTGTATTTGTAGGATCATTATGAGACTCTTGTATCATGAAACGGTATATAATTTGGAATGGATTGACGTATATTTACTTAAGGTATTGTGACTTGTGAGTATTTAGACGAATATATTGTTTACTTGATCAAAAAGTAGAGTTTCATTTTATTTTTATTTGTTTACTTATTTTTTCTTTTAGGATGGTTTTAGTGAGAATGAAATAAGTTTTTCGCATTCAAAATAGATGAGGAACAATTAGTTTGAAAAAAGTTTAGAGAAAAAGCGAAGGGAAATAGGTTTACTCTCATTCATTCGCCTAAGGCCGCTTACTTACTTCTAGAGTTCTAGTTAATTCCGTAAAGATTATATTAAGACTACTTATTAGCATCAGTCAAATTTTATGAGATTCATCATCATTCATGATAAATTCATAAGATTAAGTGACCTTAACAAAACAAAACAAAAAATGAAAAAGGATTTGTTTTGTCAACGTGAAAGTAAGTCTGGTTTGGTTCATGCGGGTGTTGAATTTCTGTGTTAATTTGCAACTCATTGGAATTCAACTCCCATATACAATTCATGTGAATTGATAAAAACATGTTTGGTTGCCTAGTAAGAGTTTGTTTCTCCCATGAATTAAACTCCTATGTATTGTTTGGTCACATTATTTTAATTCACATGATTTTAATTTAGGGAAATGATAAATACAACCCTAAGGGTTGTATGTAAGGAGTTATAAAAGGAAATAAAAGCTTAATATTTATATTAATTGCATTGAGTAATGTGTAATTTGATTTATAATTCCTAAGTTAATACCCTATATAGAAGGTATTTAATTCTTAAATACAACCCTAAGGGCTGTATTTAACATTACCCATTTAATTTATAAATACAAATATACCCTCCATAATATTAGCAATACCCAATGTGTAAAGGTAGATGGGTAAATTTAGAGGAAAATGGATGGAGGAGTTTCCAATTACCTAGGAGGGGGTGGGTAATCAAACTCCTACATGATGTAGGAGTTGAAAACTCCCTTGAAATTTGTAAACTCCCCCATTTTACATTTTTTGGGGTAACCAAACAATACTCAAAAAAAAAATCCCATGAATTAAGAAGGTATGTAGCCAGATTGTGCACAATTACTACTATACATCAGGTTGTATAATGAGCATTGTACAATACTATACATTTATTCGAGTATATGTATAATTTTCCTGAGTTCTTTTAAAGTTTATTTTTTTATGTTTAAGTATGTGAGTTCAGATATTTTACAGTATAACTCGGATTCTTTTAAGACAATACTCATAAAGTTTAATACAGAGCTCAGTATCTACACCATACAACACCATACAAGTGGTGATATGATGTATTAATTGCAAATTGCGGCACAAAACTCAACTCAACCGAATCATCATTAGAGATATTGCAAACATGTTAGTAACATGACACTATATCAAATCTAATCTATCTTTCTTGAGACGGTCACTTAAAGATAAAACAAATTAAGTACGAGATGAAAAAATTTCTCACCATTTTGTATTTTTTGTCATCTATTTATATCTAACTAATTTCTTATATAAGACATAACTTATTTAAGACAGTTACGTACTTACGTTCGTCTCAAATAGAAATTTGTATATCAATATAGGCATTCCATCATCTCTCATAAATTGGCGCACAAATAAAGGACAAATTTGAGAGTCAATGACGACTACTAGCTATGAAATCTTTGTGTGGAAGACAAGGACGAGTTACTTGGGCTAAAAGGTTTCATGTGTCATTAAGCGTAAGTCACCCTCAATTATCCTTATAAATTATCATCAAATGGGGCAGGTGAGCCGTGACGCCGTAAGTATATGAGACTAATTCTAGTCTCTAGAAGATAAACAAATGTTATCAAGAGCACAAGAAATGTGCGAACCGTCGCAATATATATAATAATCTACTCAATTATCTTTGAAGCGAATTCAATTACTAGATATATATCTTTCTCGAGTCCACCCTAAATAATAAAGAAACCTCCTTTTAAAATAAGTTGGTCTTCTGTAACGGGTTTTATACTAATCAATATCTATCTATATTATTAAAGGAAGTTTTTTTCGAGTGATTTTATTGGCTGCTTTTTCCGGAAGATTTGATTGGCTACCGCTAATACTAATAAATAATGCAAATTTTATCTAAATGAACAAAAAAAAGACAGCTATTGTAGAGTTTTCGCAAAACACCTCAACAAAATAGATAATCCTAAATAACAATAATTATATAAAAGAATTTATCCTTATAGTATTACGGGAAGTTGATTACTACTCGGTTACACGTACCCCGTATTAGATTAGATTTGTTCGCAAACTGCAATTTTGTATGAGAATAACAACACTAAGCAAACCCAACGACCTAAATGTGCATATATAATCCCTTATTATTCTCTCATCTTTACCAAACATGATTCTTATTGCCTGATCGTTTATCATGATTAGTCTACACTCTACATGTTTGTTGTTCTTTTTATTCTTATTTTTTTATTCTCTAATTAACTGTATGTACCCTTTGACTTGGTTTTGCAGGTGAAATGACTTTATTTCCCATTGATTTTCGGATTTATCTCTTGCATTAGTCTTGCAGGTTTGATGTTTTGAAGTTTTCGTTTTATCATTGATTACTTCATATTTATCAATTGTTTTCTATTTGCTTATTTGTAAGTCCTAAAAGTCTTTTGTTGAAAGGGTGCAAGAACTGAATCATTATGATCAAGAGGAAACTTAAAGAGTTTTTATCTATTTAAAAAGTTTATGGTTTTATTTACAATCATAGAAGCGAATTTCGATCCGCAACGAAGTTTTCGGGAAAGAACTTATTGATTTGATCGCAGGATATAAGAACGTTGAATTAACAATGAAAAAAACATGGTAAACCTTCTTCAATTTGCCTTTCCTATTTCGAGATTTTTTTCTCATTAACATCTAATACATACTCATACTTCATCGTATCTTGATTATATAATCAATATTACTAACGTTTGTAATTTTGTTAATTTGAGTCTCACATCTGTATTTAAGATGGTGTGGTTGTATAATCATTGTAAAAGAGTACATGATTAGTTCGATGCTCTAATTTGTCGAAACCCATATATAAAACAGGTAATGCGCTACATTAAACCCCATGCAATTTATTAGCCGGTTTCTGTTGTAAGGTGATTTAGTATTTATTTTTACTAGTCTTATACCCGTGCAAATTGCACGGGTTTGGTATTTCTAAAAGATTCTTTATGAATGTATATATAAGATAAGTTTTATAATAATTAATTAATTATCTTCTTTTAAAGTTATTTATTTTTAAAAACAAAGCAATAAATTCTCCCTAGTTTTAAACCCGTGCAATTTGCACGGGTTTGTTAGTTCAAAAAGATTCTTTAAAAAGTGTTATATATTAGATAAAATTTTTAATA
>JAGPOY010005032.1:0-11356 GCA_018983105.1 Silene uniflora | reverse complement strand
GTTGATCACCGCCATCCGTATGACAGTAACGTCAAACTTATCTAGCAAGCCAACCGTTACTGATAAACGTGGATCAACTGATAATAATACAAAAGTATGCCCTTGTGATCCTTTAAGAGATTTAGTAAGTCATTGTACTAACTGTAAAGGACACCAGCCCCAACAATCTCCCACTTGTCCGTACAAGTGTATGTGCAATGACGTTATCACACTACATGTGGAGGACACCACCTCCAACAGTTTAAGGCAATGTAAATGTGATTGGATACTGGGGCATGGTTTATGGTTGATGGGTACGGGTTTAGTCGTGGTTTAGAGTGGGTTTGGAGCTGCTTTGGGCTGCGGGAAAGCAGGGGACCAAGGGCTACATGCAGCATGGTAACAGGCTGCTATGAGGGCCTCTTTTTGAATCGGCTTTTGGCTGGGTATTCGCTCAGTTCTTGGCTGAGTATTGGGCTGGTATAGAGGGTCGAACCAGGGGTCAAGAGTGGATGAGAGTCGGGTCGAAATCGCTTCGCAAATTGAGTCCAAATCAAGCTAGAAACAAAGCTCAAAATTGTTTGGGTAAAAATCACGCTGCTGACCGAAGACACCAGAAGCAGCCTGGCACCAGATAATTCCGTACAGCATACCAAGTCTGGCATCAAATACTCTAGATGGATCAGATAGCAGGTTGACAAATTAAGAGATATGACGACCCCAGAATATGGAGATTATGGAATAAAGAATATTCGAGATATGGAAGCTACGAAGCATGAAAAGTATTAAACATGGAAAGCGTGAAATAGGAAAGAGATCTAAAGCAGGCTATACCATAAACCGAAGAAGGAAATATTCAGCCATCACCACTTATGGAAAGGCGTGAAGATGAAGAAAGGAAACACTAGATGCGAAGTTCTACTATAAAAGCAAGGGAAGCAACACAATCAAAGACATGCTATCATAGACGCCCTACACACAACTATTCTCATTACGTACCACATACATTGTAGCTTTATCTCTCTAAACCTCACGCCTCACAATTGTAACCGCCACTCTTGTGCCCTAAAAAGATCGTAGTATACTCTTTGGAGGGATACCGTCTTCCTCCTGCGGTTGTTCCCCGTTGGGTTTTCCGCGTCACCAACCTTTGGTGTCTTGTTCTTATTTCTATTACTCGTTTTGTTTTATATCGCCTTGTTCATACAATAGCAAATCATTAAATCGCACTTCTAATAGTGAACTCAACCTGCCTTGACCCACCTTCAAGAGAACGGTAGAAAAATACCAAAACAGTTTGACGCCCACCGTGGAGCAAGGTAGTCGTCACCTGTGATCGTGATTCAGACAGGAAACAAAAGCAACATTGCAGGAAACAAAGAAGGGAGCATGGGACCGACTTCCAAGGGAGAAGAGAATCTCAGGCAGATCACCTCAAGTTTCCATACCTACCACAAAGGTTACTCAGGCGTCCAAGAGTCAGCCACCACCAACAACAAAAGTCCCTGTAGCCGTCACAACACAACTTGTCATCATCAGAGATCCAGAGGTTAGGGTGCTAGACCAAGCCGTACAACAGTCAACCCCTAACACAACACAGACGCTAGAGGGAACGTTGGAAGCTGTGCACAACTCTGTGGAGGCATTGAGGAAGGAGAATCGAAGCCATAAGGTAACAACATTAAAGGAGAACAGGAGGATATGGTCACACCTAGACACCATACGCGCACATCCAATTGAGCAGTCAAGGGACAAGGACTCCCCAGATCGTGCAACACTAGAGGACCAGCCAGACGCTGACGTCCCGGAAGGTACGCCACGCGCGTTCCCACTGAACTAGTTACACTATTGGACCTAGGAGTCACACCAGCAATCAGTCAACCTGTGTACCTGCACCAGGAGACACCATCAGCCAATCGGGGCACCGGGGCGATCAACATGACGCCAATTACTTCGGCTAGAATACCTCAGGCGCCCATCGGCAATCAGTAGGTAGCTCCAATGTTCGGGCAGCAGCAGACCCCAGGATATTATCAGCATACTCAGATGCCTGTTCCATATACGGGGAACCATATGATATCAACTATGCAGTATCCAACTCCGACACCTACCTGGAACGGGGGGTAAATGCCAGGCTACAATCAGCCCACTCCCGGACCCCATACAGATTATCAACAATACTAGGAACACCAGTACAATGAGCTGAAGGATATGATGTACAAGATACCAGGGATGCCAACTCCCATAGAAAAGACTATGCTAGAAAGCTACGCTGATTCACCATTCATTGATCAACTTGCGTTGACGCCAGTTCCAAAGGGGTTTGATGCCCCCACAATGACATTATACGATGGAACTGCAGAACCAATTAATCATGTCAGCCAATACAAGCAGAAGATGATGGTCATTAGAGAAGTAGGACCATTGAAAGAGGCATGCATGTGCAAGGGATTTGGCTCTACTCTATCTGGAGCAGCTTTGCAGTGGTTCGTGAGCTTGCCAAACAAGACTATAGCCTCATTCGCTGAGCTAGTCAACATCTTTGTACAACAGTTCTCCAGCAGCAGAAAGCCACAGAAGCAGACGAGTGACTTGCGCAGGATAGTGCAAGGGTTTGAGGAGACAACAAGAGAATACATCAATCGATTCAACAAAGAAAAAGTGTCCATTAAGAACTGTGACACCGCAATAGCTGATGCAGGAGCTAGAAGCCAAGGCCAGGTCAATTTCAGTGATGGCCTAGATCCGGGAAGCCATAGCTTTGGAAATGCTCGAGATGGCTTGTCAAAAGCAAGCCATGGCCAGGCCAAAGCAAGCCATGACCAGGCCACAGCAGGCCACAGCCTAATTTCAGCAAGCCAAGAGCAGGCCACAACTAGCCAAACCAAAGCCAAGTAGAATTTCTATCAGTTCTCATCAAACCACCAAAGCCAGGCCCCACCCAAACACCAGCTGCCACCATGGCCAGCTGAAACTTTATTCAACTAAGTCCAACCCAAACCCCAAGGAGCCAGACCCAACCACTGCATACAAGCCACAGATAAATCAAAGCCAAGCCACCTGCAGAAGAAGACAAGGGATTCAAGCATAAAGCAAGCTTACCATTTCTGGCTAGACATGGAGAAAGCAAAAAGAATAAGGATTGAGGCTCGTTCTCCTTATTTCAGTTAACATTTTCACCACTCCAGTCCAAGCCAAGACCATTGTCAACACAAGCAACCAAAGCAACAGCTATATGTCCCTTTCAGAAGACTGCATGCCTTTTGTTTGCTCAGCTTTACATTAATTCTTGTTGTACTCATTAGCTTATCATTTCCTGTTTTATTTTGTAATCTCAGAACAATTCCTGGCCCTTGGATGACATCTCTAGGGTTCTCTTGTAACAAACCTGAAAATCGAGAGGCCTATATAAGGACCATCTCAGATCCTATTGTACTCAGACTTTGAATGAATGAAAAATTGCTTGAGTAAAATCTCAACTTTCAAATCTTAATTCCAGTAGATTTCTAGGATTAAATCAGGCTTAGTGACACCTCTGAGTGTTGATTAAGTACCTAGGGTGAGTCTAGTTCATTTCTTGTGCCTTGCTGTGGTCTGAACTAACCTCATTGTTGTCTGAATTGGTAAATTTCTGTGCTTTGCTGTGATTTTACCTAGCTTAGGCTTAAATTACTTCACTAAAGTTCCTGTGCCTTGCTGTGATCTTTAGTTGAGTAATTATATCCAGTTATTTCATTTTCATTTAACAGAAAAACCAAAAAATAGCAACAAGCCTGATTCTGAGTCCTGAAATTGAGTTCTGTCAGTGTTTGGGAATTTGTTAAAAATACTTAGAGGTCTTATAAAATCCTGAAATTTGGTACAGTTTGAGATCCCATATTAATCTTAATTGTCACCAATTTTCATGAATTTTAAAAATCATTTGCTATTTTTAATCGAGCTCTGAAAGTTTATTGCATTGTCTGTTTACAGGGTTGTCAGACTGTCAGAATTGCCAATTTCTGTTCAGTCCCCCTTCTTTACATATCAATTTGGTATCTAGGAGCCAGGTTTAACACAATTCCATCTTGTGTTAGTCCTGTGGTGAGGAAAAATTCAATCTTTAACCCAGCTACAACAAAAACACAAAAAATAACCCATGAGTGAAGAGAGAATTGCTGGTCTAGAGGCCAGAATGGAAGCCAGACTAGGAGCAATGTCTGATGACATACAAGGCTTACTCCAAGCTTTTCACAGAGTGCAACCCCCCATCAGAGGAAGAGGTAGAGGGAGAGGTCTTGCAATGGGAGCAGGAAGAGGCCAACAACACTTTGAAGAAGAGGGTTCTGAATCTGATGATTCAAGAATGAATGAGGGGATCTCCAATGCCAGAGACAACAACAAAGACATTAAGGTAGAAATTCCTGAATTCCATGGTAGCCTTAATCCTGATGATTTATTAGACTGGCTTAGATCTGTTGAAATAGTCTTCGAATTTAAGGAGTATGATGACAGAAAATCATTTAAAGTAGCCATCCTTAAATTCAAGGGCTATGCCTTCCTGTGGTATGATAGCATGAAGTATCAAAGGATTAGAGAAGGAAAGGAACCTGTCAGAACTTAGTCCAAACTTAAAAAGAAATTGAAAGACAAGTTCATACCCAAAGACTATACCCAAGATATTTTTATTAAGCTGACACAGTTGAAACAGGATCAACAATCTGTTGAATCTTATTTGAGGAATTTTGAGCAATTAACTCTGCAGTGTGAGGTGGCTGAGAAACGTGAGCAGAAGTTAGCTAGGTTTGTGGAAGGCTTAGATCCTAAGATTGCTGGCAGAGTGAGGATGCAGCAAGTCTGGACATTTGATGAAGCTGTTAATCTTGCCATGAGGATTGAGAAGTTGGGCAAGATTAAACCTGTCACCCCCAAATACCCCACCAGACCTATTTCTAAACCTTTCACATACACAAAAACTACAGAAACAGCCAGCCCATCAAACACAATCTCAAAAGATAAAGGAAAAGCACCCCTGAACCAAAAAAGCAACCCACCTATATCAAAGGACAGGATTAAATGTTTCCAATGTCAGGGCTTTGGTCGCTTTAGGAAGGACTGTCCTTCTAACAGGGCCTTGACCATGATGGAGATAGAAGAATGGGAAAGAGAGGGCCTGATTGAGTATGAGGAGGATGAAACACTTGTGCTGGAAGAAGTAGGGGCTAGTGAGGAGACCAGTGAAGGACAAGTTGTGGCTCCCCCTGATACAGGGCACAGTCTTGTTCTATGGAGGGTCATGCACTCCCAACCAGCTCCATTAGAGCCTGATCAAAGATCCCTAATTTTCAGAAGCAGATGTACCATTCTGGGGAGGGTCTGCAACATGATTATTGATGGAGGAAGTTGTACCAATGTTGCATCCACCACCTTGGTTAGTAAGCTGAGCTTACCTACCCTGAACCACCCAAACCCATACAAGTTGAGGTGGCTCAACAAAGGTTCAGAAATGAAGGTTGATAAGCAGTGTACTGTAACCTTTTCCATTGGAAAGGTGTACAAGGATGAGGTGTTGTGTGATGTGGTTCCTATGGACGCCTGTCATCTATTGTTAGGGAGACCATGGGAGTTTGATAGGAATACCAGTCACCATGGGAGGGACAATGTCTATAGTTTCAAACATAATGGCAAGAAGGTCACCTTGACCCCATTGCCACCAAATCAGAGGAACTATGGGAGTCCTAACATGCCAGATGACATGAATGGAGTTCTGTTCTTGTCAGAAGCAGAGATGGTGAAGGAGATCAGACAGGAACAGCCAATTCTAATGTTGTTGTCAAAAGAAGTCAAGGCAGAAAAGCAACAGGAAATGCCTAGTGAAGTGAAACCATTGATTCAGAAATACATGAGTGTATTTCCAACTGAGTTGCCCAGTGGATTGCCACCCCTGAGAGGGATTGAACACCACATAGACTTGGTACCTGGTTCTGTGTTACCAAACAGGCGAGCCTATAGGTGTGATCCTGCAGCAACCAAAGAACTCCAACAGCAGATTGAGGAGTTGATGAGTAAAGGGTTTGTGAGGGAATCTCTCAGCCCATGTGCTGTACCAGCTTTGCTAGTGCCAAAGAAAGATGGAACTTGGAGGATGTGTACTGATAGCAGAGTTATAAATAACATCACAGCCAAGTACAGATTTCCAATTCCAAGGCTAGATGATATGTTGGATAAACTGAGTGGTGCCAGAATATTCTCAAAAATTGATCTCAGACAAGGGTACCACCAGGTGAGAATTAGGGAGGGAGATAAGTGGAAGACTGCTTTCAAAACAAAGCATGGTCTGTAAGAATGGCTGGTCATGCCATTTGGGTTATCAAATGCGCCGAGTACCTTCATGAGATTGATGACTGAAGTGCTGAGACCATGCCTTGGAAAGTTTGTTGTGGTTTACTTTGATTATATTCTGATTTACAGCAGCAGCCTAACTGATCATCTCACTCACTTGGAATCAGTTTTCAAAATCCTCAAACAGCAACAGTTGTATGGCAAAATTGAGAAGTGTACTTTTATGGTTGAGGAAGTGGCATTCCTTGGCTATATTGTATCAGGAAGAGGAATCTCTGTGGATCAGGAAAAGGTGACAGCAATGCAATCATGGCCAGTCCCTAAAAACATCACTGAAGTGAGGGGTTTTCATGGTCTTATTTCATTCTACAGAAGATTCATTAAGGGTTTCAGTTCCATTGTGGCTCCTATTACTGAATGTCTGAAGAAAGGGGATTTCCAATGGACTGATAGTGCTCAAAAGGCCTTTGAGAGAGTCAAACAGTTGATGTGTGAGGCCCCTATCTTAAAGTTGCCTGATTTTGATCAGCTGTTTGAGCTGGAATGTGATGCTAGTGGTGTGGGAATTGGAGCAGTGCTGACTCAATGCCAAAAGCCTGTGGCATATTTCAGTGAGAAATTAAATGGTGCCAGGCTCAAGTATTCAACCTATGATAAGGAATTCTATGCTATCATTAGGTCTGTAATGCATTGGAGTCATTACCTCAAACCCAAACCATTTGTTCTCCACTCAGATCATGAAGCATTGAGATTCATCAACAGTCAACTCAAACTCAATCACATGCATGCTAAGTGGGTTGAGTATTTGCAGTCATTTACATTTTCTAGCAAATACAAAGAAGGCAAGTTGAATGTTGTTTCTGATGCCTTATCAAGGAGACACTCTTTGCTGACTGTTGTTGAACAGAAAATTATGGGGTTTGAATTCATGAAATAGCTGTATAAGGAGGATCCTAATTTTTCTGAGGATTGGATCCAACTATCTGAAGGAAGCTTGAACTCAGGAAGCAAATATGTGATACATAAAGGATTCTTGTATAAGGGAAACAGGCTATGTGTGCCAAGGGGTTCATACAAGGATCTAATGATCAAAGAAATACATTCTGGAGGATCGGGAGGGCACTTTGGAGTTCAGAAAACATTGGAGATATTGCAGGAACAATTCTATTGGCCCAAGATGATGGGAGATGTTCAGGTGGCCATAAGAAGGTGTTCTGTCTGTCAAAAAGCCAAAAGCTCTTTCAACCAGGTCCTTACACACCATTGCCAGTCCCTGATAGACCTTGGGAGGATTTCAGTATGGATTTCATAGTAGCCTTGCCAAAGACAGCTAGAGGAAAGGATTCTGTGATGGTGGTAGTTGACAGATTCAGCAAAATGGCTCACTTCATAGCTTGCAAGAACACTGAAGATGCTATGAGTGTTGCATAGCTGTATCTGAAAGAGGTTGTGAGACTGCATGGTGTTTCCAAAACCATAGTCTTAGACAGGGATGTGAAGTTCATGAGTTATTTCTGGAAAACATTGTGGAAACTTCTCAGAACCAAGCTGCTATTCAGCACCTCTCATCACCCACAAACAGATGGGCAAACTGAAGTTACTAACAGAACATTGGGGAGGATTCTGATGTGTCTGATCGGTAAGTCCTTAAAGGATTGGGATCTGCAACTAGCAGTAGCTGAGTTTGCCTTCAATAGGGCTCCCTCATCAGCCACAGGTCACAGTCCATTTGAGGTGGTGTATGGGATTAAATCCTTAAGTGTCCCTAAAGAAGAGCTGAATGCTGATGCTAAGAAAAGAGCTGAACAGCTACTGAAATTGCATGAGTCTGTGAGGAAGCAAATTCAGAAAACCAATGAGTTATATCAGAAGCAAAGAAGGGTTCCTAAGAAGAAAAAGGAGTTTGAACCAGGGGATTTGGTATGGTTGCATCTCAGAAAAGAAAGATTTCCTGCTAAAAGAGGAAACAAGCTCATGCCTAGGGCAGATGGACCATTTGAAATTCTTGAGAAGCTTGGTCCAAATGCTTACAAGCTTGACTTGCCAGGAGAGTATGGTGTACATGGCACCTTCAATGTTGGAGACCTGAGTCCCTATTTTGAGGAGTCTGAAAGTGAGGAGGATCCAGGCTTGAGGTCAAGCCCTTCTCAAGAAGGGGAGGTTGATGTAGGAGCTAGAAGCCAGGGCCAGGTCAATTTCAGTGATGGCCTAGATCAGGGAAGCCATGGCTTTGGAAATGCTCGAGATGGCCTGTCAAAAGCAAGCCATGGCCAGGCCAAAACAGGCCATGACCAGGCCACAGCCTAATTTCAGCAAGCCAAGAGCAGGCCACAGCTAGCCAAACCAAAGCCAAGTAGAATTTCTATCAGTTCTCATCAAACCACCAAAGCCAGGCCCCACCCAAACACCAGCTGCCACCATGGCCAGCTGAAACTTTATTCAACTAAGTCCAACCCAAACCCCAAGGAGCCAGACCCAACCAGTGCATACAAGCCACAGAAAAATCAAAGCCAAGCCACCTGCAGAAGAAGACAAGGGATTAAAGCATAAAGCAAGCTTACCATTTCTGGCTAGACATGGAGAAAGCAAACATAATAAGGATTGAGGCTTGTTCTCCTTATTTCAGTTAACATTTTCACCACTCCAATCCAAGCCAAGACCATTGTCAACACAAGCAACCAAAGCAACAGCTATATGTCCCTTTCAGAAGACTGCATGCCTTTTGTTTGCTCAGCCTTACATTAATTCTTGTTGTACTCATTAGCTTATCATTTCCTGTTTTATTTTGTAATCTCAGAACAATTCCTGGCCCTTGGATGACATCTCTAGGGTTCTCTTGTAACAAACCTGAAAATTGAGAGGCCTATATAAGGACCATCTCAGACCCTATTGTACTCAGACTTTGAATGAATGAAAAATTGCTTGAGTAAAATCTCAACTTTCAAATCTTAATTCCAGTAGATTTCTAGGATTAAGTCAGGCTTAGTGACACCTCTGAGTGTTGATTAAGTACCTGGGGTGAGTCTAGTTTATTTCCTGTGCCTTGCTGTGGTCTGAACTAACCTCATTGTTGTCTGAGTTGGTAAATTTCTGTGCTTTGCTGTGATTTTACCTAGCTTAGGCTTAAATTACTTCACTAAAGTTCCTGTGCTTTGTTGTGGTCTTTAGTTGAGTAATTATATCCAGTTATTTCATTTTCATTTAACAGAAAAACCAAAAAATAGCAACAAGCCTGATTCTGAGTCCTGAAATTTAGTTCTGTCAGTGTTTGGGAATTTGTTAAAAATACTTAGAGGTCTTGTAAAATTCTGAAATTTGGTACAGTTTGAGATCCCATATTAATCTTAATTGTCACAAAATTTCATGAATTTTAAAAATCATTTGCTATTTTTAATCGAGCTTTGAAAGTTTATTGCATTGTCTGTTTACAGGGTTGTCAGACTGTCAGAATTGCCAATTTCTGTTCAGTCCCCCTTGTTTACATATCAACAGCAATAGAAGCTTTCCGAAAGGGGTTGTACGAGGATTCTGACCTATACAAGGAGATGACACGAAACCCCTGCCGCAGATTCGAAGAAGTACAAGCTATGGCCGCGCCATCCATGCGGTACGAGGAAGACATCAGAGCCAGGAAAAAAGGAGCATGAGTTATCAAAGGAAGGAAAGAAGCAGCAAGAGAAGAGAAAGCTAAACCATATAGCAGGCCAGTGCTAAAGGTGACTGTAGAATACACGGGCTACAAGGATGATCAGAAGTTGCCACCAAAGTATGAGGAGTATGGATTCAGCACTGGGATCTCAGGCCTCCTGAAAGCGCTCAAAGACTTGGGAGACAAGGTTAGATGGCGCAGACCACCCAACGAAAGCTAGAATTTCAGGAAGGACGCCAGCAAGAAGTGTGAGTTCCATCAGGACATAGGGCATACTACAGGAGACTGCTTCACCATGAGGCGAGAAGTGCACAATCAGTACAAAAAGGGGAATCTCTACCACCTGTTAACACGTGGGGGCAAGAGAGATAAAGTTAGCACAGCACAACAAACTCTGCTTTCACCACCTCCCATCTGCACCAGGATCATAAACGTGATAACAGGTGGCTCGGATATCTGCGGTATGGCGTATTCTGCTGCAAATAGGCGCGCTACGCAGCTAAAGGGAGACAGGCTAGAGACATCTTATCAGATCAACCACGAAAACTTACGTACTATCATATTCGACGAAGCGGACGCAAAAGACGGCAGCGAGGAGCACCACGATGCACTTGTAATCACACTATCCATAGGCAACTGCACAGTGGAGAAAGTCCTGGTTGACACAGGAAGCTCGGTAAACCTGATCATGATGGATACTCTGGAGCGAATGGACTTCAATGAAGCAGACCTGCAAAAGAAGGCTGTACAGCTGGTATGATTCAGTGGTGAGACAGCACACTCCCTAGGAGAGATGGTAATTCCTACCTACATTGGAGGAATTAACTGTTGGGATATGTGTCCTCAACAATAGTGCGATCACATAATTATTGTGTGAACACATAATTAAATAAATCTCATTAAATGAATACAAGGGACGACATATTATATAGTCGACTGATCAACATAATAGGTAACGATTGGCTGACTAGAGTTTGACGTTACTCGCGTGAAAACGGTGGTGATCAGTTGATCCCTTAAGGTCACACCTAAAGGATGCGACCCAAATAAATAAATAATTAATTATATGCGATATAGATTAATTAATTCCTTAATTATATTGTGAGTATAAATAATTGAGCTTGAGGTTCGAACTCGAGTCAATTGTGGTCCATTATTCAATTATGTGATAATTGACTAATAAAGTGGACATCTTATTTTAATGGGATTAAATAAGATTTAATTTAATAATTGAGAATTATTAAATTAGTTGAGGTTTCATAAAGATTTTGAGGTAGAGGTAATTAGTTTATTATATTTACAAGGAGTTGTAAAATAAACTAATAAGGTATTTTGGGACCCATTATATGTTGATATAATGGTAAAATACTACTCAAAAGGTGGAGTGTGTATTGTTTATTAATTTGT
>JAGPOY010005031.1:0-11356 GCA_018983105.1 Silene uniflora | reverse complement strand
ACAATACTACAAACCAAATTACCCCAATCTGACCCAGATATTGAACGTACCCGAACATAAGTCAACTGGACTACAGGAATGATGTGGACCCAAATTGTCTTACTCGATCCAAATGGCCAATTTGCCATGTCTACCTTGAACGGCTTTCAATCAGCTACTGCACAAAAAAGGGTTGAGGGTCTGCTATTTGACGCTGCCACATGACGGCAGAAAATCGTAACCTGGCCCATTTTTCGTGTAACTCTATCGGTGTTAGGTCAGCTACCAAAAGACACTCAGGGAGATGAGTGGTGAACCATTTTAGTTAATGGGTTAAACTAAGGGTGGTTGTGCCGTGGCATGGGTGCTGAGCTAGGTGTTCAAGAGGGAAGGTACTGGTGCTTCAAGAGAAGTGGGATGGGGAAGGGTTCAAAAATTGTCTCTTAATTAATGGTCTTGTACAATATGACCTCCTTGCACTAGAATTTGTCCCTTTACATACATGGTTCATAGTCAGCACCATAGTTTTATTACACATTACCCAGAAGTGACAAAACTAACCACATATATACCCAGAAGTCAGAAAACTAGGCACCTATATGGCTCACGGAGTTTGAACTGTAGAAAGTAAAAGCCAGTGTCCTTTCTTAACTCTCAAACGTCCAACACTCCAACTAGCATCATCTCAGGTCACTTGAGTTGGACAATAACAACTGTCAAAACTCTAAAACCCATAATGCCCATGACTAACACTAATGACTAGTAATACCTGCATCTGCCCCATTGAACTTTTTCTAGGAGACTCTAGGTCACTTTATTTTCCAAATTACAACGGCATCAAAGAGTCGCTATTCCTTGGTTCGAGATCATGTGGGTCAAAATAAATGACTCACTAAACTAGCTGCAGTTCGTTTATTGAGAAGTATCAGTCACTCGATGCAATTCTTGATGCAATTTACGTCTTGGGTCATTCAGAGATCAGCCTCTTTGTGTTGCTAGCGCATGGTTAAGGCTGCATACATCCGACTCCTCCCACCTCGCAATTTGCAGAAGCCCTTGAGGGATTGGCGTAATGTTGTTGTTGTTGTAGACTCCAGGACACTTTAGATGGAAATGATTTTTTGGGGCAAATTTGTAAGGGGAGAGAAGAGGGATCCACAGAGGAATCTTTACAAAATCTACTCCCTCCAATCCACACCAAACTCCCCACATACCTTTTCACATGTTTTAAGAAAGAAAGAAAAAGTAAGGGTAAAATGGGTACTGAATATAAGTAAGTGGGGAGTTTGATGTGGATTGGAGGGTTAAAGTTGATGGCAAATGTGTAAATAGATGGTAGTAATAAGGACCATTTGGTTAAGCTTTTTACTAAAAAGGGAAATGGGGAGTTTGGTGTGGATGGTCCATTTATAGTAAGTGGGGAGTTTGGTGTGGATTGGAGGGAGTATTAGTTAGCTAAATTAATAGATGACCGTAAACTTTACACAAAAATAAAATTGTGATGACAAATAGCGGAAGGTTTGGCACAAGGAAGACAGACGCACGACAATGGCAATCACATATATGACGGTCAGATATAACCTGGGGTAAGTTGCTGAACCAGAATCAACCAGTGGTTCATGTTGCACAGATGGCAAACATGACTGCTGTCAATTCTTTAGAACTTTTAAATGCCATAAACATGTGTGTATGTTTACAAATGAATCTAAGAGAAAATTGAAGTAAAAGCTGAAAATCATCAAAACAAATTGCTTCTTACCCATATCCATCTTCAGACCAGCCTGCAATAAAAATTCCTTCGGCAGTAGTAAAGCCCTGCTCTGTCATTCCTGAAAGAATCTGAGTTGCAGCCACTGCATAGGTAACACCAGTCCAAATTTCTCGTGACTGCATGCAAGTCTCATCTATTTTCCCACTGGGATGCATTCCATTAACCGCACCCATTCGACCTCCCTTAACTTTCAACACATTGTAATCAAATATTTTCTGCAGTGTGCTCTTGATTTTATGGTCATCAAATATATTAGGCAAGCCTGAGGATGCTGTGTACCATTGACCAGCTAGCTGATCCGCTTGAATAGATTTACTATTACTACTTGATCCGGAGTCATAGTTGAAATAAGAACCATTCCACAACTTGGCTTCAAATGCGACTTTAGCCTTCAAAAATTTTCTCTTACATTTCTCACCGAACTCCCTATCACCAAGTTGAAAAGCCATGGCCGCACCAGCCTGGAGGGCAGCAAGCCACAAACAGCCACAATAAGCACTGACTCCATGAACTGTCCAAGTATCATATGTTTGATCCGGGAACCCATCATTTTCTATGAGGCCATCATTGTCTCTGTCAAACTGCTCCATATACTCCATGGCAGCACGGACAGAAGGCCAGACATCAATTCCAAATGACATGTCGCCTGTAGCCACAAAATCTCGATATACTTGAAGCACAAACTTGGGGTTTAAGTCTTTCCATTTACTAGTATCATGTATATTGTACGCATTCATCTCGTGCCATGGGTCGTGCATTCCCAAATCATGAGGAACAGCCCCTCGTACCTTACGGATTCCTGAGTTGCCTTCTGCTAGGAACTTTACCTTTCTACCATCCTCAGATAAGACAGCTTTTGCAAATTCACGCTGAATACTAAGTTCAATTTTGGGAAATAAATCAAGAAGTGCAAAGGATGCATAGAAGTGCACATCGTATGTGCACCACATGATGTACTCTACTCCCTCTAGATAAAGAAACCTTCCCACGTCATCACAATCATCCTGGGGTCTCATCAACGAATGTTCATTCAAGGTCACTACTGGCTCTTCTGCTACAGCATGCCCTTTTCCACGATCATCCACAGCGGCAACATCACCAGAGTATGTTCCACTTGCATGCTCAGTAACTAAACCGTTAGGGTCCACTTTCGCCGAAGCTGCAGTGAACTTTGAGTTCTCTTCAGTTTTTAGACGAACTTGATCACTAACTGAGTTTTCAACAGGTAGGGAAGAGTCTGCAACAAGAAGCATGTGCAAAGTTGGCAGACACTCAACCAGTAATAAAACAAACAACATTACCCTACCACAAATGGTGAAGGGGGATCAAGTGTACGCAGCCATGTGTTAACAACACAAAGAGGCTATTTCCGGATGACCCATGATGAGAACTATCTGACGCTGCTGTATCAAATGGCTACTACTCAATAAAAAGAAGTGGATCCAGTTTATGGAGTCATTTTACTTAATTTCATCATAATCCAGAACCGAAAAATAATACTCCCTCTAATTCTTAATAAACTTCCTCATTCCCCTTATGCACAAAATTTAAGGAAACACTCTACCCTACCATACACTTAAATTTGGACCACACAAACACTTGCCAAAAATAGAAATAGGGAAGGTATTGTGAATTGACGGAAAATGAAATAGGGAGGGTTATCTAGAATTGGAGGGAGTATGTCTTTCGTTCCAGTGCAAATGGAAACAATACTCCAATAATAAAAACATAATAATAATACTCAGCCACTAGAATCATTCTGATTCCTAAAGTGGCAAGATAAGCAAAAAGCCTATAAATGTTAATGACTAATGAGTGTACCTATCCAAACGGTCCCTCCTGCAACTAAGAAGTACAATTCATTGAATAGAGTAAATTTATACCTGCACGAAGAAGAGAGCTTAGATAAGAAAATGAACATGAAAAAAAATAAATGTACCAAAGACACATAAGTCTCCAATGGCAAATATTAATTAGAAACATTGACTCGGAAATGTACTTTGCAAAACAGCAGCAAGAGTTGGGACTCTCGATGGTACACTATATATATTACACTTAGAATTCAGGTGAAAAAAAGGTATAGCAAAGATGTGTTATTTCCATATCAATACATCACAGTTAGAGAATTGATCTCGAAATTAGCCGCTTTGACTTTTGACATATATGCGGCAGATACCGGTCCCAAAAGCTGATGTGGTAACTTTCAAAACCCTTATAAATCAGTCATGATATGGTATTGTGCACAAGTTTTGTATCATGATAGTAGCACGTATGAGATAAATAAGTAACACAATTTATCCAATCATAAATGAGTTCAAGTAAGCTACTGAGCTGACTCTCAGTGACAACTGTTACTTACCATTCTGGCAGTTTCTCATCCTTCAAAACAGGATCTTGCCATTTTTCAATATCCTCCTCCCATCGCTTGTAGTCTGCCAAGAATCAGGTGATCATCATATCTAAGATAATGAGCGAAACTAGAGAACCTTATAGTTGTTCTCTCAAGAATTACAGTACATGGTTATGATACATACTTGTAAGTGCATAATGTACCAATTCCTCAGCTGACCTTTGCGAAGTACCAAAATACTTTGTATACCGCCTACAATAACAGAGTGAAGAGAGAGTGTAAGGGAAGGACCTAAGAAAAGATGCCAAGTTTTTTCAATTAGATGATAATTATTGCACAAGAGACCTGCTCCGTATCATGAAGCATCATTATTAAGAATAAGTGGCCCCACACAGAACTAAATTTGAATGAGAAACAAAAAAGCTATATATACAGGATACTATGCAAGAATTTTACAGGAGAATGCTCAAGAAGCCTAATTGTACCGGTGATAAAAACTGCCTTTAGAGAATTTTACTCTAGGGGAAGCCCATGCAACACTAAACGCAACAGTACACTTTCCATGAGGCTCCACCCATGTAGAAGCAGAAACTGCAGCACAAAGTGTTTCTCCAGGTAAGGATGGCATGCTCCGTCCAGCATCGAAATTGTCACGATCAAATTGCCCATCCTTCAGTGCAAGCATAACAAGGAAACAAAAACAGTAAGAGAAACTCTATTATAATATACAATTACACACCATGCTGACTTTGATGTATACGTCATAATGTCGATTACTCAATGGGTGGTTCTGTGGCAATGCTCATCTGGGTGTTTTCCCTGGATAATTTTTGCAGTTAATTTGTTCGTTTTCTTTGATTACTAGAGCTTTTGTCATCTTCCTTTCAGAAAACTCCGAATTTTATTATCGACTCATTCTTATCAATTTTTTTCTTAATGCCGAAAAGTAAGATAGACAACTTGTAAGATATTAATAGGATGACCATCATGCTAATGCAAGGCTCATAAGAAGGTACACTGGCTAGACCAAATCAAATTTAGCTAAATCAATAACATAAATTGGTACAAAGTACCTGTGACATTTTCGTCCACATATCCTTTGCAGTGATACGACTTCCCTCTGCTAAACCAAAGCATGGCAGAACAGTCACATTTACATTCTGTGTTTCAATTGCCGCAATTGAAAAAGTCACTGGTGGGTTATCCTTCACAGTCCTGTATCATTTCAGAAGCCTCATTTCTCAGGACAGTAAATTAGGTATATACATCACTGCTTTGGAAGAAACGCTTCAATGAGATTTCTTAAAAAAATAGATGCACTGTTGACAGCTTCATAGCGTCATTTTTAAATAACCTTCATTCAATGAATAGTGCTAGTGTATTACTAGTCTTTGTATCAGTAACTTGGGAACATGATACTCATTCTCTTACAACCCTTTAAAAACTTTAAAAGCAACAGTCAATCAATAATATACAGTCAGTAGAGTTAAGTTACTTGCTTGTGGTGCAGGAGGACTCCAGAAACTCCATCTTTGCCTCTATGATAAAAAAAGCCAATATACGACATCAGTTCACAGTTGAACAAAATCATTAATACAAGTATGAGAGCAAATTGTCTTTCACTCACACGAATGGTTCATTCACGTGATCTCCAGAAAGATGGGTGACCCCTCCCATTGAATTCTGTTATAAAAACGTACACGATCTATTGAGATTCCACAATTATCAAAATAGTGTGTAATATGCACTATGCAGTACAAGTATGGCAAACTTACAGCCCAAGTGAAGAGAAGGCTGACTTTGGCCCTTTCCTTTCCAGTGTTTACCAACTGCAGGAAAAGCTCATAACCGTTTAAAAAGACCTCAATAACGTTATATAATCGGAGTTCTACACAATTCATCATTGATCCAGCATGATAAATGCAGAAACTTGTTCAATTGACCTACCGTGTAAACAAAGACGGCGGTAGGAAGGCTGCTATCCCTGTAGTTATGTGGTATAAACGGTGATATTTGACGACAAGAGATTTTTAGTTCCGGATCAGGTTCACCTACATTAAGTACATATTTCAGCTTTTGTGGAGATATAAATTGTCAATGCTAAATAAATAAAAGGAAAGCAATGCACTTACCATCATATATAGTCCATGCCCTTGGAAATAGAGCATGATAGGACGAATGCTGACCAGTCAAATTCCAACCCCAAGAAGAAATACCCTGATCACCATATTTCCTGCAGAGGTTAACGAAACGAATTTAGCTGAAATAGTGAGGTCATAAATCAAGTGCCTTGCTAGCTCATTTTTTAGCTTCGCAAAGTACGATGACCAGTCGTCAGAAATATGTACAGAATTAACTAAGTGCACAGCAGTTTCCTGTTTTAAGATACAGTCAATTTCATATAATTACTACAGCAATTTAATCATTCAATGAGCATAGTATCAGACACAAATAAGAGTATGTACCACGTATTCTCAGATAGGACATGGTTTAGATTTTGTTGAGGCTTCTTGTGCAGAGTGGACCAGATGTGTCCGAGAGGGGTTAGATAGCATCCCAGAGTTGTTTAAAATACATCAGATGTCACAGCGACAGAAGGTTTTTTTGCAACTGTTCTTCAATTACTAATGATGGGGCACATTTGTGCCACCCAAATCCAAGAGCCCAAATAAGTACTGGGTCACACATGCATCCCATCCTTATGGGGCCCACTACCACACAAGTCATGTAAGTACCTACTCATATATATATATATACTACACTATTCACCACGTTCAAGGTAAATCAATCAAGAAACATACTCCGTACCTCTAAAACATAGGGGATCCATATCATCTCTCTAGAGAACTGAGACCTTAACATCAAGTGGGGTCCCAGACCATTGTCGTACTAAAAACTTAGGCATCAGAGAGGGTCCACTTGGAACCCCCCGAGATAGACCTGTCAAACGGGTTGGGCGGGACGGACCCTCAGGTCAGAATACGGGTCGGATCATACACAGGTCACGGGTCGGGGTAGAGTCTGAATACGGGTCAAAAAATAATTTCTAACGCCTTTACTTTAAGATTTTTTAATCAATTTTTTTTTAAAAAAAGTAAAACATACGGAGTATTTAACATTAATATTTTAATCATATTCAATGTTTATATTAATTATATTGACATAATTATAAAAATATTTTTTAATAATTTTTTTATTATTAACTGCTATAAAAGTTATAGGAAATTAATTTTTTAATTGTACTTGTAATTTTAAGTACTAAAAATAATAATTTTTTAACTATTATTTCAAATGTAATATATGAATATTAATATTTTGATATTAATATTAAAATTTAATAAAATTCTTGATTTACCTTTGACCCATTCGGGTCGGGATACGACCCTAAAATAAAGGGCTATTTAGAGTCGAACAGGTTGCCGGGTCAAAATTTTCGGGTCGGGACAGAATTTGACAGGTCTACCCCGAGACCATGTTTGTTCAACATGCGCAGGACACTTTCAAGAAGAAGGCGTGACTCATCATCCATCCTGTTTCAGCAAGGACAGTATACATCCGGAGTTTCTTGGATATATGCGAACGTGATGTTTTGACCGAAACAACTAAGTTTGGTGCCTTTGGTTGGATAGGAACATCTGAGTTCTCAGGGAATTTCTCATATCTCTAGCTGCAGGGCTTTTTTTTAAAGGCAATAAGCCAAGAAATGCAGGGCATTTAAGTGCTACTCCTAATACTGTGTTGAGTCATGAAGGATAAATAGTCCTCACAACCAAAATCTATTACAATACCATATATTTGATCTTTTTCTACATAAATAAATAAATTTGCTATACTTCTTCAATAAACTTTCGAACATTTCTGGTAAAGGAAGTTATTTACGAAAGAATGACAGAACATGAGACTATTCATTCTAGCTCTCATCTATCAGTTAACAATGCACAAGACCATGCCTATCAATAGCCAAATGATACCGGCAAAGAAAACTAAAAAAGAATACCCTCAAGTAATATCTAAAAGCTTACGTGTTTAATCTGGCACAAAGAAGGGAGAGAGACGAAATTTTAGGTTAGCACAACTTACAAGAATGTGTTTCGTCTGAATATATATGTTTCACGAGTTATAAACTTACCGTAACCCTTCATGTTGTCCAGGAGCCAAGACTGATGCGTACTTTTTATTTCCTCCATCGCGTGATATAAAAATCTGGTATAGCAGAACACAGTGTTATTAATACTAATGCAATCAGTTTAGTTTAAACCAACACAACAGTCTTCCATTTAAAAAACTTGTGAAACTCCATACTACAAAATTAAATACTGGTTAGACACTTGATTTGGGAATCAGTCATCACAACCTTTCACGGTCATTGTGGTATACATATGACTAAAACTGCCTAAAAACACGATCTTAGCAACCATCAAATCCTTCATAATTAGCTTGTCATGTGTTGTCATGACCTAGATTAAATTACCCTACTTTTTAGTAGGCTTCCTCCTCTAGGACAATGCCATAATGGACAACTATAATAAGCATTTAGGTGTGAGGGAACAAGTATCTAAAAATGTTGGTTCTTTGAAAAGTTTCCAGAATCTAGATGAGTCCAAAATGATTTTGGGCCAGCTAGCATGGTTCGTAAAGTTCAAGAGAAAATGTCATGGAAATAACTGAGACGATAAGAAGGGGAACTTCATGTGAAGATATAAACATAGACAAATTTCGAGAAAACCTTGTGAAAGAGAATTAATAAAACATGTAAAAGGGAAAGTTAGTTTGAAATAAATATAATAAACCTTGGAACGGAGAATAGAGATAAATTGAGAAGGTGAAAGAAGAGTGAATGGCAAACAAAAGAAGCAAAAAAAGAAAGCAAATGAAACAGAAACAGATTCAGAACCCAAAATCACCATTGAAAAACTGTAATACCCTTGACCCACCCCCAAAATATCCACCTAAATCGCCAACCATTCAACCCCGAAACCACCAAGAAGCCTCTACCCCATAACTCAATTAGCCGCCCTCAACAGCAGCCAGCCTGCATCTAATACTCACAACGCGAGTCACAAACAGGTCGATCCATAACAAGTTATGCACACGAGTAACAGACAGCGAATGGTAGTACAGTGAGGGAAAAAAGGCTAGTTATGGGAGGTCAACCAAGGTAGGGTCTAGAGAAGAGCTAAGGCGATCGACCAAGGGAAGAGCTAAGAGAGATCGGCCAAGGCAGGGAAGGAGCTAGGAGATCGATTGGGCCATAAGTCGTTGGAGATGGGAGGGGTTGACGGTGATAGTCTACTAAGGGATGATGGGTGGGATGATGTGGGTGATTATATTGGTGTTTTTGTCTCACAAAAGAGGAAGGGTGAGGACTGAAAATGGAAATATGAGCAGGGAAGTATTAAGGAGAGTAACAATGACCCTAACTTTTTTCCGTTCCACCCGAGACTATCTCCCACAAGAAAATGTATACATCCAAATGGAACAAGTAGTACTATGAACGTTAAATACATTTATGTAACTCTTTGTTTCTGTCAAAAAAGTATGAGACACACTTGGTCATGGGTATGGACATTTCATCTAAGCTAGGTCTTGAAATTTCAAGAAATTGCAGTATAGTTTGCTCTATCAGGACTACTCGTTACATTGTTTTAATTATTATGAACACAGTTAGGTATATTCAGCAGACGTCATAAATTAAAGAAGACCAAAAAACAGATTCATGGTCTAGGGTAGAACATTACAGAAAACTGGTCAGCCATGACAGGAGACGCATCACATAGACCAGGAATGATTTGCCAGTGCTTGAACTCTCCCCTAAAACCTCTGGATATGCTGCCACTCCTGCAACGAATTAAGCAACAATACATAGTCTTAACAATGCAATTAGGCAACAACACATGGTATTAACCAAAATCAAATGCAGGTAAAGACAATTCACATAAATGAGGCTGATAGATACCCCATTCCTCCCAACGGTACTCCTTGGGATGCTGATGGCTTTGTCTTTTCTTTGCTAAAAGGGTCAATTGGAGCTTTCTGTGTCAATGGTTACAAAGAGTTAGTGATCAAATTCATTGAAGCATAAAAGATGGGATACAAACAGCCACATCTAATATAAGGAGCAAAGTACCCTTCCGTATGATGCCTCTTCCCTAACATACGACCACAAACGGATGCCAAGCCGAACCTACATTGAACAACCATAAGGTAAAACAATCACGTTACAGCTTATAAAGAGAATGACAAATAACCAGTCATCTGTTTTCTGCCCCTACTAATGAAACAGAATAAAAAAAATCAGAACCAATACATTACCAGCTTTATTGCCTCTATAAATGTAACACTAAATTCCTTAAGAAGGTTAGCATGGCTGTTTAACCTCCTCCTCCATGCGTGTCTTGGCGGAGCCGCACTGTCATAATCCAGCTACACAGAAGAATATGTAAGAATGTACGCAAACAGACCAACCATCACCAAAATCCTACGATATTGACGAAGAAATGAAATGGAGTTCCAAACTTATCTCTTTGTACACAACCTAGCTAAACATTTACTCCTTCCATTCCATCTATATCGTCCCCTTACTTTTATACATAGAATTAAAAGGGGACAATAGTTTTCGGATGGAGTACCACCTTGATTAATTATCATATACACAATTCCCAACATAACCAAATTGACAACAATGCAAAACCCAAGTTCCAAATGTCTTCGGAAAACCCGGTCTAAATCTTTATCAGCTAAGCTAGCTAACATTTTAAATTCCAATAGTTGTATAATATCGTCCATACATATTAATTGGGACTTTAGGGCTTTACCAACTAAACTAGCTAACATCCGAATAACGAAAATAAAAAAGACTTACCAACTGCAAAGCAATTTTACTAACGTATTCTTCAGGAGGCCATGAATTCTTCTTACAATGAAATATCGTTCCAGACACCATTTTTTGTACCTTTTCACCACTCAAAACCCTAAAATAATAAATTTATTATCTACATTTAGCACCCAAAACACAGACCAATTACGTCAGATTTCCAGCTCAATTCAAGTCGATTGATTCAAATATCATACTTTATTTAGAAAACTTTAGGTGTGAATATATGTATATAATTGGAGAGTTCACCAACCACAAAAGGAAAGTATAAAATTCAAATACTCAAAATTGAGAATTGATCAATGGCGGCAAGTACAGTTATGTTGTACGGATTGAAGAAATGGTGGATTATGAAGATTTGATCATCGGATTATTAAGCCTA
>JAGPOY010005030.1:6231-16437 GCA_018983105.1 Silene uniflora | reverse complement strand
CTATCTATTGATAAATATAAAACAAATTTAATAACTAATCCCTCAAATCCCACGTAACATAAGTATTGTGAATCATAAACGTGACAAAAATAACCAGCCTAACTAATACGGTCTGTGCCCATAGACGTGACAAATGAATAAAATGGTCGTAGATGTACGAGTTTTGAGTCTGATGAATATTATCTCACTTGAATCTTTATTGTTTCACAATGATCATTAGCCTTAAATAAATTGATAAGAATTGACCAACGAAAGGATCAAACCTAACCATACTCGAACCGAGAAGACTCATATTCGACCCAATTGTACGTTTACCAAGTGATAATCAAGGTAAGGAGACCGCCACGACCTTAAAGCATGTATAATTGAGGTGCTCCTTAATGTTCTATCCAAACGACATTTTTTGTGTACATAAATTTCTCCTATTATATAATAGAATTTTATATAGCTTATTCCATTTTAAAAAATTTTAGATGGTTTCTCAAGTAAGAAACGGAACAATTTTATACTATATCACGAAAGAAGAGAGATATTTGCTAAGAATTAGAGTGAGGTAATAAACAAGTAATTTTTTTTTTTTTTTTGCATTTTTCTTTTAATTAATACTCTGTATTCATTTATTTAGGTTTTGCAAATAAAATGCTAATGTGTATTTTTATAATGTTTGAGTTAATGCGTTATTTTTACTTACGTCTAAGTTCAGCATATAATTTCTCTTTACTTTTACATCGGTATAACTGTAAAACTAATAAAATCCATTTTTATTAAATATATTCACCTTCTTATTTAAGATTAAATTTGAGATAAGTAGTGCGGGAAATATATTTGAGGGGCTATTGGATAAAATTGGGCGCTAAAAGTAAATGGCTTGAATTTACTCACACTAAAAAAAAAAGGTTTTGAAACAATACAAGGGCCAAAGGGAAATGAGGGATATATGTGTTGTTCAAATTGGGTCAAATGAAAATGAATGGAAATGTGAAATAGGGAGAGAGGTTTATATATTTTTTTTGTTTTATTTATTTGTTTAGCTTTTACATTTTTTGTAGAAGATATTTTAGTCACAGGAAAATAAACGGCCACGACGGAGGAAGCAAATGTGTATAATATAGTGCAATATAATTTGGTTGTCATGTTTCTTAATTCTTATCATAATCATAATTATATAGAAATAAATTGTCGGGATTTACGTACTATATTTGTATTGTTTGCTATTTAAATCAAAATTATTATTTTTTATAATTATTAAATATTAGCCCAGTACTTCAAAATCCATAAAAGGCACCGAAAAAGGTAAAAGGAAACTCATAAATTTAGTCATCATAAAAGCGAGAATATTGACAAAAAAATACGACTTGAGTTATTATGAAAGTATTATTTGACACCCGAAATCGAAAATTAAAAGAAATGAACTAATTCTAAAGTATATATAAAAGCCAAGTATTTGAAGGCTTCTTATTGGCCGATGGATTTTCGATAAAAAGTTTATTTACATACAATCTTATATAAAAATAAAATACAAAAAAAAAACGGAAATTTATAAATAAATTCACAGATTAAAAATTACGAATTAAAAAATTACAATCTCCTTTTTGTTTCAAACTAATAAATTGTGAAAATAAAAACCAAATTACAATTCCAAAAATTCCCCACTCTCGAATACCTGGACAAATAAAATGTAAACAAACAAATTCAAATTATTATTATATACTAATTAATCACATAGACTCAGATTTTAATAAAATGAAAAAAATTATAAACAAACAAACTTTGAAATATAATTATTATTATTATAGATGTATAATTAAAACAGTAGCTTTAAAGTCGTTTCACATCTCTGAAACAAAAAACGTAATTAGTCTTATCAGACAAGAACTCAAATAAAAAAAATTACAAAATCAGAGAGATAAATAAAATCATAAAATCATAGAGTTAAAAAAATTATAAAATCAAAGAGATTTAGAAAAAATAATAATAATAATGACAAATGCTAGATCTAACAATCACAAACAAAATGTCTAAACAAAGTAGTAATCTACAAGAGCGATGACTGATAGTGATTAGTGAGAGTGATTAGTGAGATGAGTTATGGACATAGGGTTTGCTTTGGGTGGACTTCAATAATTGTATTTTAGGCTACCAATAAACTTTCGTAGCATTTAATAAGATGTTGAATATGTTAATTGTATTTTGGGTTACTAAATAAACTTCAACCCATAAAATATTAAGACTAAATAAAATACTAAGACCCAATAAGTCGTCAAGTAAGTTAGCGTTTAAAAATCAAACTACGATATTCCATTTTTCGAATATTTGTAATTTATTACATCATTGATATTATATTCTTTATAACTTGATTTATACTCCGTATTGATTAGTGTTACTATTTTAAGTTATATTTTGTGCAAATTAGCCTTTAATATTTACGCATTCCATTGAACAATTACATGTCCAACCCCGTTCAGTTTTTTATGAGTCTAACATGTCAAATACCTTATATATATAATTCTAATAAAATACGGTTATGTATATTATCTCATATTCTAATCTAATATTTATCTGATATTCGAATCTCCAAATATGCACTATTTATATTATCACGGCACTAAACACTTAATTACGCTCAATTATATGCTCATGTATTTAATGCTAACGCCCGCTATTACGACCGTGCATTTTTTGCACGGGAATAAAACTAGTTATTTTTAATTTATATAAGTTACTGATGTGTGTGTGCATAAGAAGAAGTTGCGAGTTGCATAACCTTATGAGAAAGGTTAGGGTCACGCATGTGGTGGGGCCGGAATGACGGTAGGGGATGGTGTTGGCTGCGGTCACCACTACGGTGGAGGGTCTTGAGGTAGTAGTGGCGAACGCTGCTTCTAGACGATGGTGGCCGGGTAGGAGATGTGTAAAGAGACTAAATATTTACGGAAACAAATAGCATAACAGCTATAATATATACGATTACGGTAGGAGATTATTCTTTGCGATTTCTTGCCGTGTGTAGAGGATGCTAGCCAACGGCTAGTTTGATTCTTGAGCAACGACTATGGAGGTAGAGTTTATCAGGAAATGAGAGAGAAAGTAGAGAATCGAGAGAAAAACAAACAAGATGAGTAATAGGATAAAAAGCGTACAACAATTAGTAATAAAAATTAAATGTATATTGCGTAAATAAAAAGGTTATGAAATCTGCAATAATTTTATATCCACTTTCAAAATTTCGCCTCTCATAAGTTAAAAATTCGAGAAAAAAAACAGAGTACTTCAAATAAAATTAAGCAATATAAACGTATCAAAAGTACTTCAAATAAAATTACAACATAAATTTATCAAAATTGTATGAGAAGACACGGTAAAATTTTCTAAATTTAGTAGATTACCAACCAAAAATTGCATAAGTTGCTATATTTAACAATACTTTTCGTTCTCACCCGTGCATTGCACAGGTTCAAAAACTATTTAAGATGTAATCTTATAATCATTATAATATTTTCTAAACTCTAAATTATAATCATTTAATTTAATTAAAATAAAACAAAACTAACATAAATCTAAAATTTAGAAATTCCTAAATCTTTTATTACTGCTATTATTATATATTCCGTAATAGAAAGAGTTTACACATACTTACTTTGTATAAATTAATACTCCCTCCTATTCACTGTTTTCTTCCCTTTTCATTTTCCCACAAGAAATAAGAGAGTAAATTTGGACCACACAAAACCCACTACCCCACATCCCATTGAATTTGGACCACACAAATCAACCCAAAAAAGGAAATAGAGAAGAAAACCTGAATAACCGAAAAAGGAAATAGGGAAGAATACCCTGAATAGGAGGGAGTATAAATTTATATTATTAGTTCCTTGACAAAAAAAGTATTAAAATTATTGGATAACATTTGTAATTTGAAACCATTAGTTTTCTGGTAAAACGGATATTTTCATTAAAATCAAAATATATGCATTTCACGACTTCACTCAATCCTCTTGATTAGTTTACGGGTTCAAATTTTCTCCATATTAAATTAAAAGAATGAAATATAAAAAAATAAATGATGTCTCAATTAAATTCCCATTCCCCTTATACTAAAACAATAAGAATTGTGAAATATTTTCCCTCGAAAAGCACTCTTTAATTAAAGAAACAAATAAGATTGATTTTCTTCCATTAAATAATTATCCTTTTATCGTATTTTCTTTTCATCAAAGTATAACTTGTTATTAAATTCTAAAATATAACTATGATTGAAATAAAATAAATTTGATATAAACTCATAAATTAAAGTATTGCTCCTATTATTAACTTATATAATGAATTTTTTATTTTGAGAAAATTTATAAATAGACATCATTAGTTTCGAGTTAAAAAAAATCGTTAAAATACACATTTACTTTTTTTTTCTCCAATCAAAATAGTTTGGCGTGAAATATGAAAATTAATAACGTGCTGATTTAACCTACAACTAAAACACGCTAAAAATAACAAACCTATATATACCGCACATGCATTGCGCGGGATCTAGACTAGTAGCTACTAAATGAATAGGTGAAACTCCCATTTTTCCCGCCTAAAAAATATTTTCTAAATTGGGTTTATTGTAGCATATTCTATAGGTATATTGAGTTATAAATGGACATAATTTTTTTTTTTTTACATGTAAATATTTACAAGATTCAATATATTACATTCCCTACAAATTTATCTCGAGTCCTTTTATGATACATAAATTCTTTATTTTATGTTTAAAGGATTTACGATAAAAATTTATTGACATTTTATGATAAGAAGTTCGGCTAAAAAATACTCCGTATGAGACAAAATATTATGCACGATTTCGTTTTTCATAATATTATTTTCCTATCTTTTGATAGAAAGGTACTACAAGTTGACTATCTTCTTTTGCATATTTTCTAATTTTATTGTATAATAATATTATTTTTAATAGTAAAGTAATTTATATAATTAAGTTCAGTTAAAACGTCAAACTTATATTGTGTGAAAACTATCAAATATTCTCTCTTATATCGCTTAACACTAGTGATAAATATCTATCTATATTCTTTAAAAATCCCAAAATAGTGTTACTGTTCCTGTAAAAGTAACTTTGGGTGATTTTGCCCATTTTGCCCCTCACTCTTTATACGTTCCTTTTTCTTCCTCCTTCTGTTTCTCTGTCTCTCTCCTCCTGTTTCTCACTTTTCTGATCTTCTCCCTCTGTCTTTCTATGTCTCTTCGTCTCTCTCCTTCTCTCCCTCCCCACGTTCTCCTCCATGTCAATTTGCCCCTTTTTCGCCTCTTTTTACAGCTCATTCTCCCTCTTTTCGTGTCCCACATTGCTCCTCATTCTTCGTTTCTGGATCAACAACAATGGCGATGGCGATGGCGATGGCGATGGCGATGGTGATGGCGTATTCAATCTGGCGAACACGTAGAAGGTTAGTTGTCCTGTTCATTATTTTGATTTATTTTTTAGATTTAAATTGATTGCATGCAATTGATTTGAGGATTTTTAAAGGTTTAAATTGATTGCATGCACTAATTTGGGCCAATTTAAATTTCTGTGTTATTGGGTGTGAGGATTATATGATTTTGGATGCGGGTTTTGTTCGAGCTGATGATAAAGATATGCTATTTACTTTTCCTTTTACATTACCTGATTTAAGATATTTACAATGGCTACAGGTACCAGAAAAATCATGAACTCGATCAAGGATGGCGGGACTTGTGGTTGAGCTGTTCTCTAATACAGAAGTAGCAAAATATAAGGTATGTTGTTATTCTCCATGATAACCTTCTTAAAGCATTTCATAAGTCATGGTCACAAATTAAGAAAATCAGCCGGTATTGTTTGCGATCCTTATAGATTATTGATTAAGAGTAACTCAAACAATGCTTGCCTCTGTGCTGTCGAACTGTCAAACTATCATATCTGAAATTTTGTTAAGGATTTTAGGATTTCTGTGAAATTGAGTCCTTATGTTTTCGTGGTTATTGGTTTTATCTAAGCTTTGCTTAAGGTAGCGTATAAAGTTCGGATTGATGATTGATGTTGCTCTTTGCTGCCTATATCTTGTTCAGATTGTGGCGGTTTATACGGAACCATCTGCCGAATCAAAATCTATAGAACAACTATTCAGGTATCACATTCTGCATCCTGATAATTACGCTAGCGCCTTAAAAGTTTCCGCCTTTGGCTAGAAATGAAGTGCAAAAAATAATAATGATTGAAAAGGGATACGGTGTCCATCCAACAAATTTTTTGATCAAAAATGTTAAACAAGATGTTGATTATTTCACCACCCACCTTAGATATGGTCCTCAGTGAAAAAATTGTGTCCCAGTTTCATCAAAGTTTGCTACTTTCCTGAGACCATGTTTGATGCTCTTGTGATCTGATTCTGTTTCTCTGAGAGAAACCGCTGAAGTTTATGGACAATAATGATTCGCACTGAATTATGTTGGAAAGACTTGTGGCCATGTGGGTCTGTGAATTTCTTTGCCTTTGGTGGACCTTTGAAGTTTATAGGTCCTTATACCTTGGATGTCGGTCATCGTCATTGAATTTGCTAGGTTTACTTATCAGAAATTAAGAAATTAAATGACTTTTAGATGAAATGGGTATTTCAGTTTTGGGAAGAAAAACTAGGAAGTAATTATTTGTTGAAATAGTGATTGAAATGTTCTAAGTTCGTTTATTGAGTATGGATTTGATTAAAAGGAGAAAGAAAAGATTGGGCATATTTGTAATGCAGTTTCCAGTCTCTATTTTGATTCCTGTCTTCTGTTGCTTTTGAAGCGTAAGACGCGAAAATTTCGTAGATTATCTTTTTGTGTCACGTCTCTTAATAACAATTTTCGCTGTTAGTCTATAATGAATTATTGATTATTGATAGGACTTTATTGTTTTCCTGTAAAACAGAATGGAATAGGCTTGCTGATCCATGCGTACAAGAATTAGTTTAAGAATTTTGGTGGAGATCTGGTCGATATGGAGCGAGTAAGAAGCCAAAAGTTTCGTTTTCTATTAATGTTTCATTCAGTTTTTTATCTCTATTTTGTTCTGGTGCAAAAAGCTGCATTTTGTTATAAATTCTATCAATGAACCAGGTGATTCACTTGACATTTTTGATGGATGCTTTTGCTAAGCGGGTTTAAAATCATTGCTCACAAATTAGGCATTATCGATTTTGTGTTGGAGAATTGTGATAAATAAGCTTGATGTAGTCTAGAATTAGACCTTCTTTATGATAAATAAGCTAGATGTAGTACAACCTACGAAAACTGTAATTTTGAGTTACAGTCTCTCTGAAACTATCTATAGTCATACATAGTGACTAGAGGTTCCATCTTAGAGATGTTGCCTGTGTTTGAACGATCATTGAGAATGTTTGTAAGAGTAAGGTTACCCCATAAGATAGAATTGATAACAAAACCTAATTACCCCATACGATAGAACTTATGGATCCGCCACTCCCGTTAAAAGCATGTTCAATTTATTTCGGCAGAAAAATTCTGGTTTGATTTTGAATTTATTATTTGAACAAGGAAAACTCAACCTTTGAAATGGGCAAGAAGGCTTAGAGTGGTACTTCATCTAGCACAGGCCAAGGAGTATTGTAGCAGTCGGGGGCGATCATTGTACCATGATCTTAATGCTTACAGAATTCTCTTTCATCAGGTAAAATTTGTAGTGTCTTTTTAGTTCTATTTTACTGTACTTTTCCTCTTTTAATTGTATTTTCGTGTTTATGTTATGACTCAAATTTTGACTAATCCCAGGCTCTCTTGCTTTGGCCTTATGAAAAGCAGCCTAGACGGCAAAAGTTACAGCACAAACTTGGCTTTCACTCTATCTGAGTACACGGGGACAGGTACTATTTGTGTTTCTCAATCGTCGTCATTCGTAAATAGTAATATTGAGAGCAAATGTTCGAGGCAACTCCGCTGTTTGCGGCAATACATAGAGCAGTCCGATGGTCACACTTGAGGTTAGTGAAGTACTCTTTTTTCAGTTCTTTCTTTAGTTTTCTAAACTGTTACATTCTAATTGGTACTCCGTATTAGTTTTGCCTTTGTTAGTGTACTGACAGGCGGAGTTGACATACTCTTGTGTATCTGAGTAAGTTGAAGCGTTCCCGGAAATTTCAACCTGAGGATAGGCTATTCTCCTTGTCTTCCACCACTTCACCAGCAGTGTGTATTCAGTATCGTATATGTTGATAACACGTGTTTTACTTATTTGCATATGACTCTTGAAATGGAAATCTTGTATGCATGAATAATATATTTAATTATCAGGGGGATAAAGAAGAGAAAACACGTACTCTGTAAGTTGTAGCATGTGACATTGTAAAAATACAGAAGAAAGACAATAGTGTGTGATAGAACCAGCTCTGCGTCATTTGGTGTTCAAAAACTTGTACGACTTACTTGTGAGATTATCCCATTAACGCTATAATTAATGAAGGATGTGTTTTATGAGAGAAGACTTACTGTTTTCTCCAAGTTCAGAAACATTGGGTATCAATGAAAGGAGTTGGGAATAAAATTATAGTCATCGATAATAGTTTTTAGTAATCCGAACACCACAATGAGACATATCACGAGTAAGACTTAGTTTGTTCCTTTTCCACTTTGATGAGCAATTAGTTTTCACGGGTGAATGCTAAATGGAATGAGTTCATTATGAGTTATATATATGTGCTTTGGAGACTTTGCTTTTGCCATCATTTATCGTGTCCATTATTGTGGATGTACTGGTTTGGCTTTTCTTAAAACAAGAATTGAGACTTTTTTTGGTTACGTCTTCACTCTGAAATAGACTGGGGTTGTATTATTACGGAGTACTCGAGAGGATGGGAAAATTGTAGATCGGGTAGATGATACCTTTTTAGCTCCTATAAACTTAAGTGGACTTTAGGCTATTAAATTTATTGTTAGGACGACTTTGTTTGTAGTTTTGTTTCTGCCGGGTCACTCTAGCAGTTACAGCCTTACGGGTATGGGTACGTTCCCAGTATGAAATTTTGAGTTTTTCAACGTGAAATTAAGGGAAAATTTGAAATTGTAGCCTGAATGATCAAAATCGATCGTATTCTGTAGGCCTCTCTTCATCTACTTCTGTCATGTCTAGAACTCTAGCGTCCTTTTCTGTATTTGCTAGGAGAAGTGGTGGGTTGGGCAAGGCTTTAACTGCCGAGAGATATCACATTCTAAATTTACCGGAAGTTTATAATTTGGTTCTCAATCCCTCTGATCTTGGGTGTCTTTCAGCTACTGGCTTTGTCAGTCTAAGATGAGATTGATAATATCCCCGAGTTTCTCATGCTGATGTGTTTTATACGACTGCAGGCCGAAGAACAAGCACTTGAAAGGGAAGGTGTATTTTTTGAGTTGGGACTTCTTACACAAACAATATCTTCTAATCATAGTTTTGTTGTTTTCTGATTACTTCTGCATTTATTGGTAGATGAAAGATTTGACTCGGGGCCAGGTCGGTACAAGGGTGTTGGTTAGTCTCGAATTGGACTGTAAGTGCTATTTTCATACTCCGTATTTCATAAAGAGGACACGGTTTTTAATGGAAATCACCACATTTAGACCACATTTGGACTCCCACCAAGTTCAAAATCATAACTTGCAACAGCCTGTGGAGTTGCTTACTTGCTACATTAGACCAGCTAAAAGTTATTCTGGTCAGGTTAGTTTTGGGATGGATAATTGCGGATTTATTACCAATTCAGATTGGGTTAGATCATTTTGGATTCGGGTTTGTTTGGTGTGTGATTTATGGATCGAGTCATTTGGGACTAAGGCAGGCATGTCAGGTTGTGTGTTAAGTATTTATCATTTTAGATCGGATATGTATTAACTTATGTCGCCCGTATTTAGCTATTGTGATGCCAGTCATAATGGGTGGCCTTATTGGGACGACTCTCAGTTGTGATGAGTACTATGTGCTTGGGTCGGTGCCATGTTCAAGGTAACCATATGTTTGTGACAGGGGCATAATTTTCCCGGGGTTTACACGTGATAGATTTAACCTATAACCAACTTACGTTGTAATGCTTCGCTTCAATTCAGGTTTCGCTTAATTAGCAACTCCTTTGTTATTCAGTGGCTGGGCGGCAACCATAAGAGCCTAACAGCTATGTGCTGGTCTCTTAGATCTTCAATTGTACTAAGGTTTATCTTTAC
>JAGPOY010005029.1:8785-20145 GCA_018983105.1 Silene uniflora | reverse complement strand
TTGGAGTGTTTTTGGCTCCTGGTGTGTGTTTTTAGGTGTCTGTCTAGGCCCCTGCTCCTTGAGTTATCGCATGTCAGGTTGGGTTAGCATTGTCGTGGGGTATCGTTTGGGTTTGCTTATGGTCATTGTTGGTGATTCGGCTGGATTGGCGGGTTGCTCGTTTGGTCTGCCCTGGAAGTTGGATGTTGTGATGTTCTTTGTGGTCTCGGTGCGGGTGATTGAGTTGGTGTCTTGTGGTGGGGAGTTCGGGTTGGTCTAAGATGGGTTGGATGAGGCGTTGGATTGGTTGGCTTCGGTGGTCTTGTCTCATTAATTATGATATTGTTTATTTCTGTGTTTCTGTTTCTAATAAAAACCTATCTTGGGTTAGGGGTGTCCTGTCTCTTATCCCTTGGGGTGGTATGTAGTGTTGTGACTAACTTCCTAGCTAAGGCTATGGTTGCTCTGCACCCGACTATGAGAAGGGGTGTCCTGTCCCCTTGGGTTAGTGATCGTGTTGGTGTTTGCACGCAGAACTTCTTGGTCGGTTGGTCTTACAATCAAAGGGTCCGTTCTCTAAGGTGTAGGAGTTTTATCTTCGTCGGTGGCGGACTTTGTTGTCTTGCTCACCAATTTGTCTTTCTACGCTCTTTTCGTAAGAACGTAAGTACACCTTGTTTATGTCACTCTGCGGTTCGTATGCATCGATGGCAGTTGGAGGTTTTCCGTGTTTATGAAGCTCGCTCTATGGCCCGTGGCTCCCTCGAGTGTATCCACTATCATGCCTTGGGTTCTCTTCTGGAAGTAGTTAGCTTTAGTTATGTTTTTGTAATCCTTAGAACTGACTTGGTAACTCTAGAATTGATGTTTAGGTTTCTGGGGCTACCTTGTCGAATAGCTTACTTTGTAATGACTGTTACTTCCTCCATTCAACTCCACTCTACCACTTTCTTTTTACACGTTTGTCAACGCGGGTTTTACACGCTAAATATTGTTAGCTACGTATTTGCAAAAATTATAAAAGTTACATATTTTTGATGTACTCATAAAGACGAATCAAACAAGATCCCACGTGAATATATTTTCATTTACATATCGAGAGAAAATCGAAATTGAATACACACTTGTGAATAGTGTATAAAAATGAAATAGGTAGAGTGGAGTTGAATGGAGGAAGTATAATGTAAGGTATTCTTCGTTTGCTGTCAAAAAAAAAAAATCTTTCACGGCAAGTCCAATATTTATGTTTCCTTTAGTTAGATTAGTAAACCTTAAACAACATAGGATAATCAAGACAAATGGTGGACTAAAATGGAATGGCTTAGGTCATTCTCTTTCTATCTTGGGTCCACTACAAAATTCCCTGTTTTAAAACTAATCAAAATTTACATAATTATCAACTCATGAGCACTTAGATCAATAGATAGAGCTGATCTAATTTAATTAGAGATCTCGAGTAAAACTCAAGAATGAGAGTTTTAGCACCCGAAAAATTACTTGCAGCTAAAACATTCACATTCAGCTAAAGCTTATAATCAAGAGACGTCGATGATCAAAAACGCCTCTTTTCTAGGTGAATAGAGCATTAGAGCTTAGAAAATACTCTTAACCGAGACCTACTGAAAAACGAGGATACTCACAAACACTAAAAAAGGGTAAACATAAGAAAAGAATGTGAGAGATTGACTGCTCCTTTCCTTATGTGGGTCATAGGAAGTTGAAGATCTTAATTGCTTCTCTCTCGATCGCTTAATTTCCAGTTAGATAGTTTCTACTTTCTACATTACTCCGTTCAGTTTTAAGAACGCTGCAAGTATTTCTTAAGTTTTTTTATTTTTTATTATTCTTTATTTTTTCTTGGGCTTTAAAGTGACATTCTTGCCTTATAAGAGGTTCCTATTATTGCCCTTTCATTTATGCTTGCTCCCGGTATTTTGAAAATCTTTGATTTTCTTTTACCCTTTTCATCCGCAAGGATGGTATAGGTTGATTTTCAATCAATCTAGTTTCGTTACCTTANTCTTAAGCGAGACCTACTGAAAAACCGTATTTTTTACCCAAATAATCGAGCTACATGAAAATAGTACGGTAAAATGGTAAACCGATGAAGTCATTTTTTTACATGCGGTATCAGCATCAGATTTATCTATTGAAGTACATTCTAGAGTATCTAGACAATTATTTTTCAAACAAAAATATATAGCTACACTCTACCGAAGAGGACCACACACCGCACCAAAAATGCATATTTAGACAGAAAGAAAAGGAACAAATCCAACAAGACGTGGACAAAATTAACTCTATTAACAGACTCCTCGTAATAATCATGAACTCTGTCTTTTGTCTATAATAACCTCATAAAAACTAAAACAGTTTCGTCTTCATTGAGACGGGTTATTTTGGATTGAAACAATAAAACGAGATTTTATAGTCATTTTACAGTTAAAATAAGACGTTATTGAAAAACAAGTTAGTAGGAGCGGTAACACTAGCGGTACCATTATAGTTACATTTAACTATAAAATGATCAAGTCTAAAACTTTAGACGAAAAGTGACATTTGCAAAGCTTAAATATAGCCACCAATCCACCGGATTACTCCATATCCGATTCTATTTTATACTCTTTCCATATTAGACATTTATTTTCTTTCTATAATTAGTAGAAAATGTATTTCAATCAAAGATAAACAAATAATCACAATGGACGAATAACTTTAACATAAGTCTATCTCATATAATTTTTTTAAAATATCTAATGCAGAGATGAGATATGAAAAAGAGAGCAAAATGACATACCAAGAGGCCGAAATTGAAACCAACGATGACGGTATTAGCAATAGAAAGAGCGGCCAACTCGATATCTCCGAGGTGGCCGGCGAAGGCAGTTGTGACGACGTTCATCGAAAACGTCGCTATCCTGCTTAATATCGCTGGCCCGGCAATATGCCATAGTTTCTTGGACTCATCCCATATTTTTTTACCTAGTAATTTTCTTCCTTGTGCACCATCATCAAAATAATCTCGGCTTATTATCGCTTGATTATCGTTTAAACCGCGGTTAATCAAAGGTTGACTAAGGCCTTCATTGTTGTTATCTCGCTTGTTATTCTCCATTAATTTTTTATTTAGAAAAATGAAGACGGAATATACGAAGGGTGTGAATTGAATTGAAATGGTATGGTATGGACGAAGAGAGGTGGTGAAGCATGTTGTATTTATATGGTTGAAATTGAATTTATAACTTTTATTGTATATTTGTATGATCACAAATTTCAAGGGAGAGGGTCTCTTATTAATTGGTAGTTAATATTTTTATTTTGCTTTTATCTTTTTGTTTTTAATTAGTTTTTAGTATATTTATTATTAAGTCTCTCAAATATAGTAAAAGACCATCTCTTAGAAGACTTGGGTAACATGTGAGGTAGAATCGTAGAAACAAAGAGAATCAAAGCACGTCTACAGAAAATGCGTGTGTATAAAAATATGCAGGAGAATCACGGCTATTTAGAAAGGAAATGATAGGCATAACAAAAAAATCTTGCTGAAGACGGGTCGGATCTTCCAACGGGTAATTTGTGAGAGGAAATGGGTAGAGGGGACAAGGTGAGCACCCCCATGTGCTCCCCCACTAACATTTGATGGGTATTTTGTGAGAGGAAATGATATCCGTCTTCATCTGCGACGGATATTGTGTGTCTTCAATGAGATTTTGTGTAGGCATAATAACGCAATAATTTCTCAAAAATAAAGTCTACCAACCTTTGACTGATCGATGTCTTTATTTTTTTTTTTTTTTTTTTTNATTAGGATTTAGGGCTCTCCCTTCCCCAAGTCGGGATAATCTCCGTCCAAGTACAGAAATCAATCTATTGGGTGGACAATTTTTAAGTTTGGTTTTTTAATTCATATATACGTGACTTAAAATTCGGAACTTTGATCACATGTTTGAGAAATGAGAGCTCCTACCAGACTGATAAAATATTAGTAAATATGTAAATTATTTACGTAATATTTAGTTACCTAACTTAGTTGATTGCATATATAAATATTTAGTTCCTAATTAGTAGCTAACCATCCTAATTAGTAGCTAATCATTTCTTGTATATATACATTGTGATATTATCAATAATACTCACCGATTACATTCCTTTATGGTATCAGGAAACCCTAATCGATCAACCTACTGCTTCCGCTCTCTATCTTCCACCTCCGACCTCACGTCACAAAAATGGCACCTGATGCAAAGTCGCAATTTCATCCGGCTCTTGCGGTGAATAACATTACCAACCATATCCCTGTCAAACTCGGTATAGACAACGACCAATATCCGTTGTGGGTTGCGTTATTCACAAATCATGCGAAGTCAAATCGTGTTCTCCACCATATCGTTACTCCTAAGGTCACTCCTAAGGCACCTGCCACGGCCGACGAGCAAGAAATGTGGGAGACACTCGACGCTACGGTCTTACAGTGGATTTATTCCACCATCACCACAGAGCTCTTGGAAACCATCATAGAGGCCGAATCCACTGCTAAGGAAGCCTGGGATCGTCTCGCTGACATTTTTCAAGATAACAAAAATTCTCGCGTTGTGACTCTCGAACAAGAGTTTTCGCACATCGAGATGGCGGATTTTTCCTCCGTATCCGCCTACTGCCAACGATTAAAATCCTTGGCGGACCAACTGAAAAACGTCGGCTCTCCTGTATCTGATAGTCGATTGGTTCTTCAGTTAGTCTCCGGCCTGTCTCCGGCGTACCAGCATGTGGGGACGATTATTCGTCAACGAAATCCGCTTCCGGCTTTCTATCAAGCTCGTTCTATGTTAACTCTTGAAGAAGCGGGACTCGCAAAACAAGCCGCTACGGGCTCTGAGGCTCTATACTCTCGGGGCAATATTGACATGGATTCCGGTAGCCAATCCTCAAAAGGTAATGCTACTACAGTGAAAGGCGGGAAAGGAAATGGGTCCAGTGGCAAGAAGAAGGGTCACAAAGGCGGGAAAGGCAAGACTTCGACTCATGCCGCTACTCCTACCGCTGCTCCTGCATCTTCGACGCCTGCACCGGCACAGTGGCCCGCTGGGTATGGACCGTGGCAATGGCCTCCCTCTCCTTGGGGGTATCCACCGTGTCCGTACCCCTCCGCTCCTTGGGTGCGTCCACCATACGCTGTTCGCAATCAGGCTGGAGTTTTGGGACCACGGCCTAATCAGGCCTATGCTGCTATTGTGCCTTCTCAGACGGATATCGAGGCCGCGATGTACACACTGGGACTCACGCCTCCTGAGCCGTGGGTGATGGATACCGGTGCTACGTCTCATATGACATCGGATCAAGGTACCCTTTCGCCTTTTATTAATTCGAGTTTTCGTAATGGTATAATTGTCGGAAATGGCCAGTCAATTCCGATTAAGGGATACGGACATACTACCCTACCCACGCCACACCCACCTCTTGTCTTGAAAAACGTATTATATGCTCCTGCCCTAGTTAAAAATCTAGTTTCCGTTAGGAAATTCACTAACCGATAACCAAGTCACTGTTGAATTTGACCCGTTTGGTTTTTGTGTGAAGGATTTGCGGACGGGGACTCGTCTCATGAGGTGTGATAGTCGGGGTGATCTATATCCTCTCTCAACCACTACAAAAACAGCCGCACCATCCACATTTGCTGCCTTAGCACCGTCGACTTGGCACAGTCGCTTGGGTCATCCCGGTGATCCTATTTTTAATATTATTAGGCAAAATAATTTCATTGATTGTAATTTGAATTCTAAAAATTCTCTTTGTCAGACATGTCCTCTAGGTAAACATATTCGATTTCCATTTGCTAAGTCTATTTCGCGTACTTATTTGCCATTTGACATCATTCACTGTGACTTATGGACGTCTCCAATTTTGAGCTCCATGGGTCACAAGTATTATTTGTTAATTTTGGATGACTATTGCAATTTCTTTTGGACCTTTCCCGTTTCTCACAAAAATGAAGTCAGCTCCATTCTATTGAAATTTCATGCCTTTGTCCAAACACAATTTGAGCGTAAAATAAAATCGATACAATGCGACAATGGAACGGAATTTGTAAACGGTATATTTAAAAACTTTTGTGAGGATCAAGGGCTCGTTTTTCGACTCTCTTGTCCTCACACATCGTCACAAAACGGTAAAGCCGAACGCAAAATACGTTCCATTAATAATGTCATGCGTACCCTTTTGTTTCACGCCTCCATACCCGTGAAATTTTGGCATCACGCCCTCGACTTAGCTACATATTTATTGAATATAATTCCTAGTAAACCCATTGCCTACGATATTCCACTCCGTGTCCTTTATAATCGGTCTCCGACTTATAATCATCTTCGGATCTTTGGTTGTCTATGTTTCCCTCTGAAACCGTCTTCAACCATTCACAAACTACAACCTCGGTCTTCTCCATGCGTCTTTCTCGGGTATCCCAAAGATCACAGGGGGTATAAGTGTCTTGATTTGTCTACTAATAAAATCCTTATTAGCCGTCATGTCCTCTTCGATGAAACGGTTTTTCCGTTTGCGTCCTCACATCGACCCGACACACATACCTATGATTTTTTGGATGATGGAGTCTCCCCATATGTCCTTCGACACATGACCTTGACCCCAATCCACAGAAACCGCACCCCAACTGTGTCTCCTACGGCCCAGCCTAACCGTGAACAAGCTACACCATCGGCTGCCCAAACCACCCCTGACCAGGCCCCTGTTTCACCCCGACCAGGCCCGTCAGACACGGTCCACCCCTCGACTCCCATTCGACCCATACCCAATCCTCCCTCCAAACCTACAACCAGCGCTGATCATGGCATTTATAAACCAAACCCGAAATACTCAAAAACCAACCCACCTCAAAATTTGTCTCACACAGTGGCTATTTCACCTATTCCCAAAACACCTACCTTAGCCCTTCGTGACCCAAATTGGAAGCTGGCCATGGATGATGAGTATACGGCTCTAATTAATAATAAGACGTGGGTCTTGGTTCCGCGACCTTTGAACGTAAATGTCATACGATCTATGTGGATTTTTCGTCATAAATTTAATTCTTACGGTTCTTTTGAAAGGTATAAAGCTCGTCTTGTAGGTGACGGGAAAACGCAGCAAGTTGGTATTGATTGTGGGGAAACGTTTAGCCCCGTGGTTAAACCCGCTACAATTCGAATGGTCCTCTCTATTGGTTTGTCAAAATCTTGGTCCATCAATCAACTTGACGTGAAAAACGCCTTTCTCCACGGTACACTTAATGAAACGGTTTACATGTATCAACCGGCTGGTTTTCGAGATAAGTCTCGCCCCAATCACGTTTGTCTCCTCAAGAAGTCGATATACGGTCTCAAACAAGCCCCTCGTGCTTGGTATAAAAGGTTTGCCGATTATATTGCTCGACTTGTTTTATTCATAGCAAAGTTGATCATTCGTTATTCATTCTTCGACAAGGCCAACATCTTGCGTATTTGTTACTCTATGTCGATGATATCATACTCACTTGTTCTTCGGAGTCTCTTCGCACAAGTATTATGCATGATTTACAAACCGAATTTGCTATGAAGGATCTCGGATCTCTCCACTATTTTCTGGGTATTTCCGTGACCCGCTCTTCCTCGGGTATGTTTCTATCTCAGGCGAAATATGTTACTGACATCGTTGAGCGCGCTGGTATGACAAATTGTAAACCGGCTGCCACCCCGGTTGATACTAAAGCCAAGTTAAGTGCTTCACCGTCTCTACCATGTGACAATCCCACTTTGTACCGTAGTCTTGCGAGTGCTCTTCAGTACCTTACTTTTACGAGACCCGACATCTCATATGCGGTGCAACAACTGTGCTTATTCATGCAGAATCCGATGAACGAACATATGGCTGCCCTTAAACGTGTTACTCGATATGTCAATGGCACTCTCCACCGCGGGTTATTGCTTCAAAAATCTGCTCCATCACTTCTCACGGCTTATACCGATGCCGACTGGGGTGGGTGTCCGGATACGCGGCGGTCCACGTCTGGGTACTGTGTTTTTCTCGGTAATAATTTAGTCTCATGGGCTTCTAAAAGACAACCCACCTTATCACGGTCTAGCGCTGAAGCCGAATACCGTGGGGTCGCAAATGTCGTTGTCGAGTCATGCTGGCTCCGCAATCTCCTTGTCGAGCTTCATGTTCCAATGACGAAAGCTACTCTTGTTTATTGTGATAACGTAAATGCAATTTATCTTGGGGGCAACCCAGTTCAACACCAACGAACCAAGCACATTGAAATGGACATTTATTTTGTTCGTGAGAAAGTTGAGCGCGGCGAGGTTCGGGTCCGCCATATTTCTTCTCGTTATCAGATCGCGGATATTTTTACTAAGGGACTACCTCTTCTACTCTTTGATGATTTTCGTGACAGTCTCAACGTTCGGTTGCCTCCCGTTTCAACTGCGGGGGTATGATAGAATATTAGTAAATATGTAAATTATTTACGTAATATTTAGTTACCTAACTTAGTTGATTGCATAAATATTTAGTTCCTAATTAGTAGCTAACCATCCTAATTAGTAGCTAACCATTTCTTGTATATATACCTTGTGATATTATCAATAATACTCACCGATTACATTCCTTTACAGACTACCACTCATACCAACCAAAATCGATAAAGAGTACACTTTATCAATCTAAGCGGTCGTACCAAATTATAGAGTTATCAGTAAACTTCTGGTTTAAAATAGCATTGACTTCAATCGTATTAATTTTCGTGAGGCACAAGCCAGTAGAGAATGTAGGCAACTTTTCTATTACGTGTTTTGTGCCTTGGGTTTTACTCGCGATTTGAAGGAATTCATCATTCCCTTCACTTATTGTCTCAATATGATATCTATTTCGGCGAATATCTTTAAAGCTTAACAAGTTTCTTTGAGACTTAGGAGAGTATAATGCATCACCAACTTCAATTTTAGTTCCCCAAGGTAATAATACATATATGTAATATATTTATTTCGAGTAGTGAAACTAACAGAATTAACATTGAATATAGTAATATGATAGTAATCACTCATTGGATGCTTAAATAGTAAAAGTAATTATATTCGTAGTGAAAGGAATTGTAGTAACATTGTATATAGTGATTGATAGTAATCACTCATTTGAATAGTCAAAATAATAATATTAGTAGAGAGCGACAATAGTGAAAGTATCAGAAGTAATAACGGGAGTAGTGAAATTATCAATATTAATGTACAAGCAATGAAAGTAACAATGCATACGTAACAATAATTACGGCATGAGTAGTGAAAGTAAAATTAGTAATAACGAATGTAATAAAAGTAACAATACTAAGAACAAAAGAAAGTATATATGAACAATTAGCTAACCAATCGATTTTTAGTAAAATATTAATAGCGGGAGTAGTGAATTTGTCTCATAATTTATTTCATTGTAATTTTAAGATATATATACTCCGTATCATAGACAAATATATTAATGATAAATTTATAAGTTATGCAACTTTAAAGTAGTTTTATTTAATTGAAAATAAATCTTAATGGTAAATAGAGATAGCCTGGGCGAAGGGCACTCATACTAGTTAACTCATTAATCTCAAATCTACAGCATATACCTCACCACCACCACCACCACCACCACCATCACCACAACAACAACAAACCACCCCTTTTCCGACCAACACCATTACTATAAGAACTTACACTATCACCAAAACAAAGCCCTTCACTTTTCTGGACAACTCAAACAATGCAATAATTGAATCAATAATGAACAATGGCACAAATGCCAGACAGTCTAAGAATGAACTTGAGACATCAAGAGAACGGGCTCCCCACTTACATGAAACGGACTTTGTTACAAGGAATTGAGCCAAACCAGTATAGAAACTAAAAACAATTCCGACTTCGACAATGGCAACTATTTGGAGCCTGGAAGCTGTCTTACATTGGAACTGATGCTGTCAGTGCGCCCTGGGATAATACGAGACAGTGTAAAAATTTCAGCAAATAAGAAATGAGAAAGTGTAAGTTCTTATAGTGATGGTGTTGGTGGGAAAAGAGGTGGTTTGTTGTTGTGGTGATGGTGGTGGTGGTGAGGTATAGGTGGTGGATTTAAGATTAATGAGTTAATAAGGTGAGAAAAGGTGGAACCCTTAACTTAAGGGTAAAACAGTCAATTTATGTCTATTTTTGATATTTGGTATTAAGTTTGAAAGAAAATAAGATGTTAGGTATAAGTTTTAAAAGAAATTTATCTTAGGTATAAGTTTTGAAAAATGAAAGTATATTAGGTATAAGTTATCAACTTACCCTTCATTTTTTTAAATATTTTTAGAAATTTAAATAGTGAATAAACAAAAAGAATACAATGACAAACTAAGATTTCTTGAGCTTTGCGAGTTCCGAGTGTCGAACAGATACTTTTATCTTAGGTATAGTGAATATTTTTAGAAATTTCTTGAGCTTTGCGAGTTCCGAGTGTCGAACAGATACTGAATCCATGCAAGCTTTACTCTATTCATCAATTGTCTCTTATTGATATTTCTTTCAAGTAAATCAATATGATTATACAAGAAACACCCACAAAATACTCCGATTGTTGGGTCCACATTTTACTTTAGATATACACCGTGTGAGCCACTTCAATTATGATCCAAACAACTTCTCTAATTCGATCTGGTTGGGTAATGAGTTAAAAACTACTATCTCGGAAGTCACTATATATATCTTTGCCTATTTAATTTTTTCACTTGAGAAAGAATAAGGACTATTTGATCGAAATATGAGAAGAGTGCAACACTGACAAAGTACACAATATTACAGATTAATGACTAGATTTTTTTTTTTTTTCAAATGAGTGATATAAATGATAAATTTGTAGAGAATAATATCTCCTCTCCTCACCCTTGCTCTCCAAGCTAGTTATCGGACATAATTATTGTACATATATTATTTAGGCAATACTTCCGTATTTCATACATTGTGAATACTACTTTTCCTTATTCTAGCTAGACCTGGCAAATCGGGTCTACGGGTCGGGTTAGGGTCGGGCCAATTCGGGTCGGGTCATTTCGAGTTTCAAAAATATTCGGGTTAGTTCGGGTCGGGTCGGGTTATTTCGGGTTTACGGGTCTGTTTCGGGTTTGTTGGTCGGGTTGTTTCGGGTCAAGCGGATCGGGTCGTTTCGGATCGGGTCATTTTCGGGTCAATGATTAAAAGAAAATAAGGCATTTCATGTCTATTGAGGTCAATTTAAATGTATGTTTTATCGGGTCATGTTCGGGTTGGGTGGTTTCGCATCGGGTTATTTCGGGTCGGGTCTGAACGGGTCAATGAAAGCCCGGGTCATTTTCGGGTCGATTC
>JAGPOY010005028.1:0-11362 GCA_018983105.1 Silene uniflora | reverse complement strand
TTGTGAAAAGAGCGTAGAAACTTCATGTGGTAAGCAAGACGGTAAAGTCCGCCACCGATGGAGGAAAACCTCCTACACCTTAGAAATCGAACCCTTTGATCATAGGACCAACAGACCAAGTAATCAGACATGCGATGACCAACACGAACACGAAGCCACGGGGACAGGCCAACCATGCCCAAAGTCCGATGCGGAATAGCTCTAACCCCAAGACACGACACCACAAGCCACCCCAAAAATTATGGGACAGGACACCCATAACCCAAGGGAGGTTTTTATTGACAGAAAAAGGGAAAAAAACAACAACATCATGAAAAAAGAGATATGGGTAAACATCAGCTGGTAACGACAACCACCACATCCTACCTGACCATCTACACTACCAACAACCCGATACAACCCCTACCGGACACACCTCAAAAAAGGAAGACCTATTCACCATGACCACACATTAACCAAAGCGAGACGGACTCCACAGACACAAACTTAAAGAGTCGCACTAAACCCCAACAAAGGCCACCCATTTCACCAATCGAGTCCTCCCAGGACCACCGACAAACATGCACAGCCTAAACACACTAACACTAGCGAGACACAGGACAAAAGACCAATAGGTGGGGGGAATGGGGGGATCACCTATCGGTCCAAACCTGACCCGATGAGCTATGCTCATAGACATTCACAACAAAGACTAGAGACCGATTGGTGGGGGAAATGGGGGGATCACCAATCGGTCCCTAGCCGACCCAAAAAACAACAGACCACGGCCCAACAACGACGGCCCAAAACAAGACCGAAACAAGGACGTTGGAAAACCGCCCAACATCGGAGAACCGAACAGACTAGCAAAACAAACAACTAACCAGTCGGAAGAACGAAAGGCAAACCAGGGGTGGGGGAAAAGGGGGGATCACCCCTGGGGAACATGCAAAAAGATCGGTGACAGGACGAAGAAACGCAGGGACAGGGACCCCCAGGGAGCGGCGACAACTACCGAGGAACCAACAACCACCGGACCGAGGCCGAGAACCGCCAAGAAGCCGAAAAAACAACTGATGTGAGGTCAAAAAGATGGGTCAAACAGGGGGAGGTGTGAAGGATCGCCGGCGAAGGGCCTTGTGATGGACCCATCGCCGGCGATCGGGTAGGGGAAGTAGGGGGGTTAGTGGACAGAGGAGGAGGCGGCGGCTCAAAAACAAATTAGGGTTTTGTGTTTGTTTCTTTTAGAGAGAAGGGAGAGAGGGCTTACCAAGTATAAAGTTGAAACACTATATATGACTGCAAACTTCTCTTTAGAATATATGACTGCAAACTTCTCTTTAGAAAATTTACATGATCTACAACAATAATTATCTCATCTCTTTGAAAAAGTATCCCAAAACAAAGTATGGTTTTTTTCTTTTCTCATTTAGTTTCTTTTGACTATGATTATCTTTCTTCTGTATTCTTTTTTTCTGTAAGTTATATATTCACCCCTCCCAAAAAATAATATAAGAAAAAAGATATTGCAAAAATGATTTATCCAATGTTCAAATCACGCTAATTCATCCGGCTTGTCCTCTTGCTCTAATTCGGTAACTTCATCAGTTGTTGCTTGTGGCAGTAGGGCAGTATCTGAAGTTTCATCTTCAACTGATAAATTAGAAAGTTTGTCAGGCAGTGACTCGACTTCTTCAGGAGCCTCTGGTGGTGCATCGGCTGTTGAGGATTGTGCATCTGGTGCTGTGGGTTCTGGTGCTGTGGGTGGTGCATCAGCTGTTGAGGACTGTACATCGGGTGCTTTGGGAGGTGCATCAATAGCCAAGGTTTGTACATTGGGTGCCGAAGGTAGTACATCGGGTGCCGAGGACGGTGCGTCCGAAATTTCAGTTTCTTCAACAGTGTGCAGGCTCTGAAGCTGTCCTGGTTTATTCTGAAGGCTCCAGTACATAATGCTTGCAGTTAAGGTCAGCATCATCTTCTGGTTTACCTGAGAACAAGGTGCAGAAATACAATAAAAAAAAAATATGCCTTGAATCGGTTTTCCCCCTATTGGTTAACCCAGCATGGGGGTATCACCCAAGTTTTCCTAAATGTGTTGAGGAAATTTCTGTTTGAGAGTACTATATAAACTCTCTAATGATATACTCTGAAATTTGTAATCCTCATAATTTATAAAAGAACTCTTCACTGCCTGGGACGTAACTCAACACTTCGTTAGTGAATCAGGCAAATCTGTGTTATTTACTTGCGTTCTTTATATCTTTCTTGTATCTGTTACAACAATAAATCCCTGTATATGCAGTATAAAATGATTAAAATCCACATATGACGCCAGCCCTCAGGCAGTATGTGCTGTCATGGACAAGTGATATGCACATGGTGAATTCTTAATTTGAGAGTTTTGGAATTTATGCAAGAAAACGATTGTCTCTTAAAGCCAGATTCCCATGTCGACGAATTGCCAGAGGTCAGTAATAGATATGCTTATCGGTCATCCTGACCTCGTCATATCGCAAACAATGTGCGTGATACATACACTCATACAGGAAGAAAAACAACAGAAATGAACCCCACCCCATCTTTAAAAAGTTATGAATCAGGGTATGCTGGCTAATAGGCAATCATGGTTTTCAGGGGCATGCATGGGACAGTAACAAAAAAATCACGGCAATACAAGACGCGAACACTTCAAGCTCTGACCTCTATGATATCCTCAGGCAACAAGAATATAGAACAACCAAGCTTTCTAGCAACGCTAATTATGTAGGTTGCATTCAACTTCTTATCCTCATCTGCATCAATACAACATTAATTAGCAGCTTGCACAATAATTCTACATTTTACATGAAGGAAACAAAAATACGCCCGACACTCATGCTGTCATCAAGGATATTGCAGCAAACAGTGCAAGAAATACATATGCACCACAATGTTCTTCCTTTTCTTCCCAGATTATTACTTGTGTACATTCAAATTGTGCTTTGCATTTACAAAGTATAAAGGAATACAGGAGTTCAAAAAAAATGATTAGATATTAAAATTAGCAGAGTATTTGTTGGATTAGATAATGTAATTCATATCATACCCAACTTAGATTCATAAATTCTCATGCGCGATGGTCTTATTGGACTGGCCAACATAGGAACTAATTGGGATAACTAACCTTATAGTTAGTAGGTAATGGGAAGGCTAACAGATAAATGGGTTATTCTCACATTACATTGACATGATACCGTCTTTCAAGGGACTGATTGATGTAAATTACCAGTTTCTCCCTTGGTGACAACTTTCCAGTTAACAACTCTTGGCTCCACGGCACTAAGAAGGTCAAGAAAGAATCTCCCGTTAGAGAGGCTTTTTTCCTGTAAAGATGCCAGATTCAATTAAATGTTAATCCTGCAACCTTGATAAGGACAACTTCTAAATTTTCTGGTTTGCAAATTTATTAGTAAGCCTCAATACCTTGAAGCTCTCGATATGTGAAGATTTTCCCGAACTTTTCACCTTTTGGTTGGCCCAGTTAAGGATATCTGCATCTGTTATCTCCTTACCTTGTGAGAAAGATCTCAAATTTTTTAAGAGTTGCAGCATGGTAAATCTCATCAACTGCCAAAGGAAAGCTGGGAAGCAGACAGTTTGACTTAGACAAGCATCTTGAGTTTTTACTTTTTAGAACACAAAGTACAGTGCAAACGGTGGTCATAATCAATATTATCCTTAAACTTGAAATAGGAGTTGTAACAATATTAAATCAGACGAGAAAATACAATTTTTAGGTCCACCCTTGTTTGCAGAACACAATTTTTCTTCAAAGGTCTTCAGGAGTCTATCACTACAAAGGAGTAAAAATGGCAAAGAAAGCTTACCTAGAATTAGCTTCTTATTCCCCTGTACAAAGTCATTTCCAGCAACGTTTACAAGAGAAAACTTCAACCGTTTTCCAACATCAATGACTTGATTGCAATTTTCAACTTTCTTAAAAGGCATCTTGATAGGAGGTTTACTGGCCCTCTTCCAGTTCACTGATCCTGGTGAAACTTTATCAAGCACCTCCAGGAGAGACCACCTGAGAAGAAGGATCACATATTAGTCTATCAAACATATATTAAGAGAAATTGGCATGAGACAAGAGGCGTACCCTGTTCTGACATCCTCAAATAAATTATTGACATATGTTGAAGTTCCAAGGCTGTTAAGCCAAAGGCGAAAACATCTCTCTTCCCTTGATGTTTGGGTATCATCATCTAAGACAGTTGTGAGGTTTATCTTCTCGTTTATCTTCTCGTTATCGACAGTAAGACCATTTCTACACGATCAAGGTATAAGCTCTCAGTAACTTTCAAGCAAAGATGCAACTTTTGGATTTAGTTCTTACTCTCAGAGAAGAGGGGTTAAGGAGAAAAATAGTAATGGTTTTCTCTGAAAAGTGTCCATAATTCCATACCAATGAAGGCAAAAATAAAACTGTCCTTGTAACAAGTTTAATATACAAGAGTCACTTATATGCCACAAGCATAGAGTGCAATGTTTCCAATGAAGTTACCGTTGGCAAGAAAAAAGTAGTGTTTTAAAGCTGAAACAGGTTTGAATATTTAATAGAGAGGTCATTTGTTAAAGCCGCAACCACAATGAAATATTGATGGAAAATGCTAGAAACATAAACACAACACCTTTTCCACTCCCCCTTCCTAAAATGAAAGAGGGCAAGATGAACAAATCATACTAAACTAAGTGTGCCAATCTAGCAGCTCAATAGCACAAGTGACATTTGCCATGTGAGCTAAGATGACCAATATATTCTTCTCGGCGACTCAGCAGCTTCTGAGCACAATAAACTTTTATCCAACAGTTATGAATATAAGCACAATAGAAGTTCCCCATGCAAAGAGGCGGGGATATAGCAAGTATGTTTTCACCAAAAAAAAGTTCTTATTTCCATGCAAAAGAATATCAATTAATCAAACTATTGGTAATTAAATTTGTATAGTGCAGAGGATAGCTGATAATCAACATTTAAACAAGAACATTGAATCTATTACATCTAAAGGCTTGCTTGGATTGGGGGAATTATTACGGGAGTAATGGCAGTCAACAAAATAGTTAAATGGAGAGAAGTGGTGGTGGAAGATGGAAAGAGGTGGTGTGTGTGTTGGTTTTTTTTTTTTTTTTGGGTGTGTGTGTCTGTTACCCCATATGAGGCGATCCCCTCCCCCCGGTGATGTATTACCACCACCATATGGAGGCAATAATTTCCACACCACATCATTCCACCTTCCACCACCACCACCCTTTCAATCCAAGCAAGCCCTTAAGACTCATAAAACCCGCTTCATCCTTAAAGCCATCTGCTCAAAATCACAGAGAAGAAAGTGAAAGCGCGGAATCACCTGTTCTTAAATATCTGCGCGACGAACGTAAGATTTAGATTTGATGATCCATCTACTATATCCTTTGGACTGATATATTTCTTGCAATTTAACTTTTCTGCTTGATCAAGAATCAATTTTGCCCTTTGAGTAGGATCCTTAGTTTCCAAAGTGGAGGCATTACTGTGTTCTGGCGCAAGAACATTAAGTAAATGAGCATAAGCTTCCCCGTCCTGGAAACAAGTAACACATCTTGTTCAGGAATATCAGATATTGACATACAAAGTCCATGACTGTTGGCATTTTAAAAAGTCTTCTAAAATGCATATTGAAATAATAAGATATGCAATCAACACTTATGACGTCACAACTCTGAACTCATCTATAAAGACAGTAATAAGTCAGCTCTTCATCATAGACTATTTCCTTGACTACATTAGATAAAATCTTTAAACGTTCAGGAATATCGGATACCCATCCTAATGACCTTTTCTCCCTTCACTTACAACTATTGCTAGGAGTATACCAATAAAATTTGTTGCATTTTGACCATATACTATCCATTTACAAACCCAACAGCCTAAAGTTCAGTATCAAATTCCTCATCTCGCGGCTGCTGAGACAATGGTGATAGCACTAAACTTTTGTACCTCAGCATCTCTAGCAAAGGATACACTGTTTCAGCTTCACAGACAATATGCACCAACATTAAGAAAGTAACCCAGCAGGTAAATAAAGGTCTGCTTAAGGTGAAAGCCTCCCCATGGATTTGATTAAAATATTAAACACATGGCCAATTGCTTCAATAAAAGATACTAATGGCCTATTTAGACCATGTACTCCTTCCACCCATTTATTTTTATTCCCATGTAACAAAATAATAATAAGAAAATAGTTGTTCAAATTAACCAAACATAACAAAATTTGCATTGCATCTCCACATATATAGAGAAAGATTAATGGTCAGAGTTGACATAGCTTTCTCATCAAATTCAAATGAGGACAATATAAATGGGATGCAAGTATGTGGGGGACATTTGATGAGAAAGAGTTCACAGATGGGAAAGAAGTATAAAAAGGATCATATCACCAACGGTTTAAGGAGGAAGTGGAGTTGTCTTTTTTTGGTCATGTTTTTAATATGGCATTGGTAGTTGGTTGTGGGTGGTAACGAAGATGAGAAAAGTTAAGGATTTTTTTAAGGAGGAAGTGGAGTTGTCACCACGGGGGACATGATTTCAATATGGCCGAGTATGATATATTAAGAGTTGGGTTTAGATCGAATTTTTTCCTTCGGGTCGGTTCGGTTTAGGCCATAATTGCCATCCCTAATTGTCCATGCTAGTCCATTTGGTTCATTCTAATTAGGACACCTCCCACTATATTTACACAGGTTTCATCAGCATTCCTTTAATTTACTACCTCGTGCCAAACGGAGCATCACTACTGTTTTACGGTGGCTCCTAGCACTCATCAGACTTTATTACCTCTAGTCAAAGGTTTAAGAAATAACTAATCCATTGATATAAAGCATTCGGCCCAATTTTTTATTGATCTAAAAGGTCCACACGCGAAAGCGGTTTAGGCCAACTACAACTCTAAAACAACTGAAAGAGAACAGAAAATTAGCAAGAACAGAATATGTATGCTTTATAATCCCACTATTAGTAAATATAGCCAACAATTGTAGGTCAAGGTGACAAAGGAACACACCTTCAAATCTGAGGAGAAGTTTGTAACTTCCTTTTTGTATCCGGATTTCTTAAGTTGGAAGTTCATCCATTTTAACAAGACCTTTTCTGGAGCCAAACTCATGAGCTCTCCCACATCCTGCACATTGTTACAGAAGACATGGAACTCTCTGAATTGTAGCCAGAGTGAGAATACAGAATGTAAGATGTAACTATGCGAGTGACAAAGAAAAGCTATTCAGACCGTATCATCCTCCAACAATTCGACAAGTTGAGGTGTCTTCTTCAAGTTGAGATCAGCTAAAAATTGAATCTGGCATACACAACAAAATTGCCATAGAATCAGAGAACAGTAGTACACTAGATGCAAGTTAGGACACATCCCCTAAGAACGAAAATCAGATTGAATACCTTGATCATTTGTGCAATCAGTCCCATAATAAGATGGGGCTACAAAATGAAAATAAAATTGATCAGACAATTAAACTACAAAAATATACCAAGGAATGTAAACTACAAACTGTGATAACTCACTCGCCCCTCCACCAAATCTTGTGTACCGATATTAACGACCGTGCAGCCAATAGCTTTAGCAGAATTTAGAAAAAGTGTGTGATTCTCATTTATTTCCCACGGGTTAAGGTCTTTCTTCCTGTTTATTGCTCTTTCATCTATCGTTCCGGGTACAGCAACATTAATCAGCTTACTGCAGTAACTCAAAAATATTAAATATTAAATAATGATGCATAGCGCAGGCTGATGAACTTCTAAGAGTTATGACAGTAAGAATCAAGAAGCCAGAGCGTACCAGAGAAGAACTCCTCCTTTAACCAGTTCAAATAGCTGATTAGTTTTTGGATCTAAAGGTAGATACTTCTTCAGGAATGGATCCTCGCCAAGGTAATTATTGATATGTGCAACATATGAAGCCTTCTCTGATTCACTGATGGTTCGAAAATGAGTGGTGACAGTTTGTCTAAGAATTGAAGAAGCTCGTCTATAACCTTGACTTTTTGCGCTAGTACTGGCTCTACCGGTAAAGGTGAGGAACTCCTGCCAAGTCCCACAAAAGTTCAGAATGTTCAGCTCCACAAACTGAACACTTTGTTTTAAAAAGCATGAGGCATAATAAGGAGAAGAGGCCCCATGATCGTGCAAGGTGAAAGGTGAAGGCACGCACCTCATGCACACAACACGAGACAAGTTTTTATTGCAAACAACTTTGTATTTTCAAAATAAAATCGTGCGCAACATTGCCTTATTTGCATTTAAATAGGATTAATATGTTCAGGAGTAAAATTTAGGTATCAAGGGGCAAAAGGAAGGGCATAATAACAATAAATTAATTCAAAAAAAGTAAAAGAAAATTTGCAAAATATGGAAATTGCTAGTTGAATCTTATGCAAAAGCTGGACTTTACGTTTTAACTTTTAAGGCCTTAAGAGCGCGCTTTTGTAAAGCAAGACTTGGCAGATTCAGTTCATGAAATCAAGGCACAAGCATACCATCATGTTCTTCAATATGCAATTAGTGCTTTGCAATTCAGGCAACGGATACATAATATACATCTAGCATAGCTGAAGTAATCTTAGAAACAATGTCATAACTTCATCTGGCAATGATTGAGCACTGAAACATACGAGTATATCCTAAGAAATGAAATAACTCACCGTAAGAAAAGATTCAAAATCAATTTCATGAGTACTGTCAGGATACGAATCCTCCAACGCAGCTCTTATGTCATCCTCAGTGTACAACCCAGTGATTCCTTTTAGTTTTGCCAAAACTGGCGGCAAATCTGATACAGTTACTTGACCGGGTTTAGGTTTGATTGACGAAAACTGCCAACAAGGCCTCAATATTAGTGTTATTGATCAACCCAAACAAACAACTCCAACAGAAAATAACGAGACAAATAAGTCAAAATAATCGAAACCTTAGATTTGAGGCTCCTAAGCTCCACTTGGGTGAACTGACTTTGTAATTTTGGATCAGACAAAACCACACCCTCAAAAGCAGACATCTTCAAATGTGATTTTTATTAATATTCTTCAATCCTTAATGATATTCTCATCACTGATATATTATACATTCAACAAATGCAAACAATCAGATATAAACCGAAGAAATAACTAAAATGCTATCAACATAACTGCTATAAAATCAATCATCATCATATACAATTATAAAATAAACTTGAAAGAACAAGTATCAAGCGAAAGGCAAATACTTGTGTAAGGCGAATTTACACAAATTTATCGTAAAACAGGATCATTTAGTAACCACTTTTAATATGATTGCGTTTGGATCCGTTTTACAACTATATTAATGCAAACCGCCTTACAAAAGACTAACTCGAGAAAACCATCAATACCCATTTCAACAATCTCCATGAACATGCAAAATCAAAGATACCCATTTAAAAAAACCCGACAAAATTTGATGATCGTACACACAAAATGGAGAAAACCCAATAAAAAAAAATAAACAGAATGAAAAATAACAATTTAAATAAAAGGGAAAAGAGATCAAACCATGTGAAAAAGAGGGGATGCTTAAGATGAAAGTAAAGAATAAACAAATAGAGAGAAGAAAGAGACGAAGTATAAGGGTGCACTCCAGAAACTCTGTTATTTTCAGATAGAATCATACAAAATGATGAAGAATGAATGACAATCAAGTAATTTTCGATTTTGGGTGACTTTGTATTAATTAATTAAGTTGGTTTATTTTCCAAAGAAATGTGAATACACAAGTCTTATTTCCAAAGTTTTCCCGTCTCACGGTCTCACTCTTGATGCTTATGAACATGTGGACGGCGACCGACGTGTTTGGGTGTTCTAACATTTTTCAAATGCTCCTTCTCCATTTCCGAACCAAGTCTTGTATTCAGGCCATCGTGGTAGACCGGGTAACAGGCAGAGGCGGATCCAGGATTCGAAAGTACGGTGGGATAGAAAATTTACTTATTGATATTTTTTTCTTCTAAAATGATATACTCCGTAGAAGACTCAAAGTTGGTAATTACAGGCGCTTTGCCATATACTGCTACATTTTAGCGTCATTTTTCATGATTTTTGAATCAAGAATAATTTTAAATTGTGAATTATGAGATTTTATCGACATTATAGTACTTTAGTATTTGTGCAATAAATAAGCTTATATAAAACTATTTCGAATTATTTCGCCGATGAACCATTAAAGATATTCGTGAAATCTTTCGTTTTCTTTAACAGTTAAATAAAATAAATAAAATATGTTTTAGATTGACTAAATGCTATTCATGATAAAGGTTTGACAAATTATCTCCAAAAAAATCAATAAAAAGTGCAAAAAGCCGAACGTCTAAAAAAGGTAGATTAGAGCATTTTAATTATTTTAAGAAATTTCATAAAATTTCGAGTTAGCCGATATTCAAAAGATGAGAAATACCACAGAAAATTTTTAAAATGCGGGGAAACAATGTATAAACATCCATTGCTAAATTATACCGTCAAGAGAAAGTAAATGAGATAAATAAACAAAGGAAGGTAAAAAAGTCTCGTCAATGACAACACCGAAAAACAAGTTCATGTAAGAAATACAACCTAGGAAAAGAAAGATCTAGGTACAAACAATTTTTCCACCGATGGGGTTTGAACTCACGGACAAAAAAACAGTTGACAAGTTCTCTACCACTAAACCAAGTATAATTACCTGCTCATATTGTACAAGTCATTATACTTATTTTTTTTTTCCCCAAAAAACAGGTTGGGCTCAAGCCCATATAGCCCTAGGGCTAGATCCGCCCCTGGTAACATGTCAATTGGAACGGGCTCGGCTTGCTCTTTGTATTTGTGTTCGGGTTGTTCGGTTTTGCAGGAATCCGGCCTGGTGGGATAATTTCAGGCGGGTTGTTTTCAAATTATTTGCGGATAACAGTCAGAATCCGATAATAAACTTCAGGTCGAGTTGAATAAGTTTGGGTCAATTCGGGGTAAGTCCGGGTTTGGTCATTCGGGTCGGTCAGTTTTGCCTAGCCTAGTCTACTTAAGGGGAACCGAGCTGATCTGATACCAAGCTCGGCCAAGTTTGAGATCGGCTCGTATACTAAAATTCAATCTAGTTTCTGAGCTCAATTTCTTATAATCAGTGTTTGATTACAAATTGTAAGACTATTCATGAGCCCTTGTAACACCCCCATATACCAAGGCCCCTTACCAGGGACTACCCTAGCATATAGGTGTGCTACTATTCTCGGTTGCCCGAGGTAGTGAAGATCAAAAGTAAACAATAAGGACAATTTATTAAAATGTATAAGCAATGTAATCGTGTTACAACCAA